>CM076725.1:24630161-24646123 GCA_038501795.1 Pseudopleuronectes americanus | reverse complement strand
AGAGGAGAGCATGGGTGGCGAAGCTTCTCCGACCGACCGCTGCCCCGCGTATCACTATCCCAACAAGAAGTCTGAAGTAGGGCGAGACACCGCGCCGGGGCTAAACCCCGACATTAAATTCCGACCGACCGGGCGAGTAAAGCGTTAGACCGGCGGTGTGCTAGCAAGAGAGGAAGGCCACCCGTGTGGTACAGACCGAGAGTGACCTGCTCGGTGGTCGGCCTGATACGTGACTCAACGGAGTTGCTAAAACACCATCCCTGCATTGAATTTTATGTAAAGAGCAGGTCGAGCTGGAGCGAATGGGGGCTTTGTGACCCGTGAGTGTTGTGGGACGGACCTTCACGGTAGTGTACGTGAGTGATGGAACGACTTCGTTGGCGACGGAGAAATTTCGTGACCTTATCGTAACCTGCAGCGAGTACAACCGTCCCGGAGACAGGACCCTGCGTTCGTTGGAGATAGTACAACGCCTCGCGGGACTCACTGGCCCTCGTCCGAGAAGTTTGACTCGTCGTCGCCAATGAGAAGATTTCAGTAGGTAGGGTTGCAGGCTGACAGAGCGGAGGGAATTCCTTGTAAGTCGTGCGAGCATCGAAAGCTCGCTTCCCCTCTCTTGCACGACCGCGGGTGGGGACAGCAGGTGAAATATGTAACCATGTGCCTCGCCTTCCAGGTTGTGGGCTAAGGATGAATATTGGCCCAATTGAGATGCGTCTGATGCGGGATCCTCTGTGTACGGATAAGAGCCTGACGATCGCGACGTATACCACATGCTGTTCATTGCTGTCGGGAGGTGGAGAGGGAGCGCAGTCCGTCAAGTATTCGCTTAAACATGCTGGGAACCAGTTGAGGCTAGGAAGTGCCCTAGCGGGCCGGTCCGATGCAGAGTGGTAGACCACCGAGGCAACCGCAGAAGGCCAGCGGCCGACGGATTGGCCTGATGGCACGGGACATGCGCATAACCAAGCGGAACCGGCACGATCGAGCAAAGCCGAGGAGCCATACATTGGTGCTGGTGAACGCCACTTACCGTCGGGCGTACTGTGAAACCGAGCCGACGAGCCGAGTTATATACCGGTCGTTCTTCACTGATGCAGAACGCAGCCTTGGCCTATCGCTACTGGAGAATCCGCCACGACCCGACCGCCGGGTGGCATTGGAGGCATCTAAAAAACCAACGGACGAACTAGTATTAGAGTGAGCGCGTCCTCGGTGCAGAGATAGAGGGTGAGAGCCTGTGCAGGAAGGATCTGTACGCCTGGCTCGCGCGTAACCAATAGCGACGGCCAGTGGCTATCTGCCGGTATGCCCATACACAGTACTGCTATGTTTGTAGGTCCGAATCCGGCGCGAGACCGACTCCCGCCCGTGCGATGCGAAGTGATCGGACCCGTGCCGTCCCCTCTAGAACTGTTCGTTTCAACACCACAGCAGGGCGCGCCGGTGGGATTTCGCGGAGATTTCTGAGAGGATACCGGGATTCTGCGAGCTCAGAGAGTCAGGATCGCGGAGGCGCAACCCTTTCGTGGTGCTCGGGGAAGCGTCGGAGCCCTCATCAAGAGTACGGCAGTCGCCTGTTACCCACTTGACACCGCAGCAGTTGAAAATACCCCCCGTTTTATTGACGGCAAGAGAGCGAATTAGAGGAACTCAGCGAGAGGACAAAGACAACCGACACATGTTGCCGTACGACCGGGAACCGCGCAGCGACCGTGAAGAGAGGGCAAACCGGAACGCGTGCGGGGCGGCCTGATAGGGCCTATCAAGGAGAGAGTTGCCAGTAGGTCCCAAAGGCGCATAAACGACCCAAACCGACGAGACCCGAAATCCAGTGTGAGGCTACTTAAGAGAGATATATTGATTCACGAAAGGCCAGCGATGATGTCTGATAATTGGTTGGCATGTGTTTTGTGACCAAGTGTTACGATGCATGCCCACTCGAACTCTTAGTTAATGCCACACTCCTATGACCGGACGTTGTACCGTACACGCGTGAGGATAGGCCGCATGGGAGGTTAGGCTCTGCTCGTTGGTCCATCTATGCTATTCGGTGAGCCCCGCGCACCCTTGAGTGTCTTGAGACGAATGATGCACGTGTAGAGATGAGGTGAGGAGGGCGATTGAGAACTGAAACGGGTGCAACCGACAAAATCCATCGAGAAGAATGAGGTCATGGTAGCGGTCTGTATCCACGAAGTCCCGAGCGAGAGGAGCGACCCCCCCACCCCCCCACCCCCCCTCCCCGTAGAGATCGGTGAGGCAATGGTATAGAGGGAGAGCGCGAGGAGGCACCTCAAAAGGGAACCGGCACCCCCAGGCTAACGGAGACAGAGGACGGAGCTCACGGTACACTAAACCCCACCAGAGACGGAGTTGTCTGTACCTTGAGTGGGGGCCCCCGATGTTCCCCCCACGTACAGGGCCGCAGATGTTCGACTTGCGAGGGGTGGAGGATCAATGAGTGGCCCTGTGTGTTGACTCGCGAGCATCGTACTCTGACCTCCTAGCTTCGAATTATGGTAAAGTCTCCTAGGAGCCCGACTTCATACCAGGCGGATGGTTAGGGACGTGCGCAGAAACGCTATGCAGGAGTGTGCGGCAGTTAGCTCACGACCGCTCGGTAGACAGATGTATAACCCTGCATCTTGTTAGGTTGGCCCGGCGTGGCTCCTGTAAGGGGAGTGGTGTCGAGACGTGGAGAGTTGGAAGGAAGATCAACCAGCACTACCGCCCTTGCACTACTTCTCCGACCGGGTGAACGGAGAGCTCGCCAGAGCCAGGCAATAGCGAAGAGATGCCCCACTAGCTAAGAGAATCACAGCGCAGCGAGAAGATTGCCTCGCGGAGACGCGTCATGGTACGTAGCCGAGGCGGAAAGCAGAAGGGAGAAGGTCCCAAGAGAAACCAGTTCTGCCTCGGGTCGTCCACCTGCACCGACCGAGGTAGAAGATTGTGTATTGAGGAGATGGCACTTCAAGACCGAATATCAACCAACCTGCTACGAGGTCGTAGCAACCAGCCACCCCACCCACTCTGAGTACGCTAGGTGCGCTTCCGATCCGCTTAGCGTGGACGCAACCAACTAGCGTGCGTCAGAGACACCCCTGTTGATGAGTTGGTTACTAGAGAGCCTGAGAGGAGTGGGATATTCCCCCTTCGGTGTCAGAGACCCGAGATACCCAGGCGCGCGAGGTGACCCAAACGAGGCTCCTCACATCTGAGCGAAGGGGGAATGGAGCCGATGCGGATCAAGAGAGAGGTTGGTCTTAGAACCCATATGAGCTGATCACAGCCACCAGCCTCTTGGTAGACTGTTGGTAATAGCGGTCGACGAGAGTGGCAGCCAGTCGGTAGATCAAGAGTGAGACGGTTGACGGCGCGTGATATCCGACTAGGAACTACGCAGCCTAGAGGATCGAGAGGGACCGATCTCCGATTCAGAGCTGGGCTCGGTAGGCTGCCTGCAAAAAGTTCGTGACCGTTCCCGGCCGACGGACGCGAATGAATTTGGAGGATTGTATCGACTGCGTAGCGCAGTTGCGCGCCTGGTGAAATAGCGAAAAAGAGAGAGGTCACCGACGAGTGGTGGCGGCGAAGGTCTGGTGCGAGCCTAGTTGGCTGCAGTCCCGGAGCACGGTGATGTGAGGTGGGAGAGGAGCGTTGTATTTTCGTGCAAAATGGTGTGAGCGGGGCGCACATCCTCGAGTACCGACGTTGATTGATCTAAACACACCTGGCTGGCGAAACCGGAACGCCGGGGGGTCGGGGACACCATTCACGACCGACCGAGGGATGCAGCCGGTGTAATTTGAGACGAGCCACGACGCGCAGCATTGGAGTGAAGGAGAGCCGTTGCCTGAACAGCGGCGACCTATCCTATCCCGCACAGTTCATCACGCCCCGTTCGCAGCGAGCGAGAAGACGCCGTAGGGACCGACGAGGAGCGCAGGCGTTGAGTCTTCCCTAGTAAGTGTAACCAAAGAAGTATGGAGAGAGCTAGGGCGACAGCCCGATGTAATTAGACCCAGACATAGTCGCTTGGGAGACGAGGTGAGAACTTCGACGTTACGACGCTGCGAGGGGATGGGCAGGAGGGGTGATGGTGGGGCTGGGGGGTGCCGCGGGGGAGAGTTCGGGCCCGCGTAGAGGGACCGAAGATCCCGCCGTGGCCGCCTGAGGAGGGAAAAGCCCATTACCTGCTAGTAGTGTGGTGGTAGGGCGATGGTTGAGAACACCTGCCGCGGGGGTGAGGGGAGGAGATTCCCAGGTCGTAGATGCGCCGCTGCAGCTGCTCAGATGGGTTGATTTTAGAGGAATATCGCGGGTAGGCATGCACCTCCCGAGCTCCAGAGATACGAGCTGATCTCAGCATAAGAGGGATGCAGGAGAACAGAAGACCGTGAGCAACCCAGGATGGACAATCCACAGATCTGCACGGACACGGTGGTAAACAGGTTGAGCCGTTTTACCGTGTCGACGGGAAGGAGGTCCTTATTGCTAGTGGATTCCAACGACGCTAAGTGACGCAGCGATTCCGGAGCAGGACTTAGAGTTCGGGAGATCCCAGACTTCCGGCACCCGTCGGGACGAGGAAGGACCAGAAAAGCCCACCGAGGATCCGTCCCCCATAGGAGACGACAAAACCCCCCCCCCCCCCCCGCCCCCCGCCACCCCCCCCCGGATCGTACGAAAGTCCTCCCACAGGCGATCAGTCAAAGAGCCTTCATCGCGAGAGCAACGTCATTACCGGCATTGTTCAAGACGCTGATTCATGCGGCCGGTTGGAAGACAACGAGAACCCCCGTACTAGTGAATCGAACAGTAGAGTTCGAGAGCCGTCCACAGACTCGGTCTCCAAATTCTCCGGAGTTAGCTTCCGGAATCGAGTAGATGGCCGAGGGGAGACGGTGGAGGAGGGTAGTGAGGCAGGTAGGCAGACAGGAATGGGCAGTCCTTTAGGAGGAGCCGAACGCGTGGGCCATCCGATTGAGTAAAAGAAGACTATAGAAAGATTGCACTGACGACGCACAAAGTACGCTCCCACGCATACATTTCCTATACGTAGGTGGACGTGTAGCAGGTTTTGTAGGGTGTTTATAATCTGGAGAAGGCCTCGCGGACGATGTAGGGTTTTACGGAGTTCGGATGGGGCCGATATGGGGACAGGATCACGGGCGGAGCGAGCGAGTCGGGGTCCCACCAATTTCAATGCACTACGACGCAGGACGCGGTGATGATGTCGAGGAACTGGAATCCCCCAGTGTCCCCGGCCCTCCTGATGTGAAAAAGGAGACTACGGAAAACCTGGGAGTGGAACAATCGTCGGAGAGGAGCTGCGGGGGGACCAAAAGCAGGAGCGAAACCGCGGGAGAAGGAGTGGGTAAGTTGCAGGGAGCGCGCTTGCGAGACGACTCCAGAGCTCAGGACCCCCCCCGCCGACGAGAATGGTCGCACAAGTGCCAGGACCTATATCGTGGACCGATAGATGGGATCCGTAGGACGGAGGCCACGCGACGCCGTATCACCACCCGTGGGGGCGACGCGCGTGCTGGTGGCACGCGCAGGAAATCCAGGCTAACGGAGAAGCGAGACCGACGCCCGCAAAAGACACGATACATGGACGCCAGGTTCGGAGGGGGAAATCCCGGCAGCGATGCGAGGGCAGCGAAAACAGAGGAGTTCCAGCAAAGCCGTGGGTCGTGTATGGCGTCACATGGTACCCGAGCAAACGCACTCGGAGAGTGGCTGGGGTGGAGGGGCGTTAGTGAGAAGGATGTAGATCCGGGTGGATGGGGATCGGGAGCCAGCAGCGTAGGAGTGACGATTTGAGACGTTCCTGGCGGCATCATCCCGTTCCCCAGGCCCATCTAGAACGTAGTTCCCTTGAGGAAGCTAGAGAAAGTCAGGCTACGAGGGAGATGGGAGGCAGAGGATGACCCCCGTTGCTTGACCACGGAGGCGCCGGAATGGAGGCTGGAGCGTCATAGGAGAGAGAGAGCGATGGGCGAGGGCAGAGGCCCCACGCACTAGCGCGGCTCTGGGAGAGCACGCGATTGTCGCAGTCGAGGGGAGGAGTACCACTGCAAGAGATTAGAGACCGACCATACCCCTAGCGCCTTCTCCGATCCCCCCGCCATGCCCCAGAGACTAGAAGTGAGAAGAACCGAGGCTGTGCCGTGCCACATGGATAAGGCGCCCGACGGATGTGCCTCCGTGCGGTGAGACCCGAGCTGAGGGAATAGGGAGTGGGCAGGAGATGAGGGACGTTAGGCGGCGGAGAAAACGCGCCGTAGCAGTGGCCGATATAGCCACCGTGAAGAGTAGCAGGACAATAGGGTCGGGATCATGCCCACGTGTCACGTTCTGGGAGGCGCACTGACCCGCGGGACCCGCACAAAATAACAACACCAGCAAACAGAACTTATCGACAACACACATAACAGTAACCAAACAACGTCAAAACAAAACCACAACGAGTCAAAAAAAACTAACACACATAAAACACACCAACGAACAAACTCTACAAAACGCCCAGACAAAATACACGACGCAACATAAACAAACAAACCTCTCACACCAAAACACCCAAACAACACCACCAATTCACCCACCCCACACCATTTAATCAGCACAAAATCAAAAAACAAAAACAAAACCGGGGACGGGGGGGACTGTGGAGCGAAGGGTGTTTTGGGCGTGTGTGGTCGCGGTTGCGGCGGGCCGGTTTTTGTGTTGGTGGTCTTCTAACACTCGTGCCCTCACCTCCCCACCCCCCAAACACCACATAACCTATACAGAGATCAACCTTTATTAAGCTCCACAGTGCTAAGCAAGATTCTTTGCCTACGTAAATGACATGTTTTATCTCAGATTTGAAATTGGTTGAAACTCATATCTTTATACCCCCGCAATTCCCACTCTTTCTGTCATGACCCCCCCTCCCTCCAGCCCCCCCCCGATCCCACCCCTACCTCCCCCCCCCCCCTTCCTCTCTCTCTCTCCCTCTCCCCCCCCTCCTCCACCACCTCCCACACGACTCCCCCCCCTCCTCTCCTCTCCTCCCTATCCCCCCCCCCCTGTCTGCTCGCCTTTTATGCCTCTCGTTCAATTTTTGTGTTTTTCTTGCAGCAGTGAATCATTGTTTTGAATCGATCAGGCGACAAATCAAAACTACAGATTTCTTCAGGTTTTAAACGATAACACAAACACGACTCAGCTGCTGATAAAACACAGAAGATGATTTCAGGACAAACAACACAAAACTTTGTGATCAACTATTGAACAATAAACACAAAACGTGTCTGAAGAGCAGAAGATTCTGTCGTTTCTAACTCAGAGCAGAGAGACCAGGTTCAAGTTCAGGTCTCTGACGTGTGTTGAGACCTCCACTGTGTGGTCTGATTATCCTGCCAAAACACACACACACACACACACCCCCCACACACAGACACACACAGACAAACACACACACACACTGAGCCCCCCCAAACAGACCAGCAGCTCTGCTAATTGGAGATGTTGTATCACCTCCCTCGTGTCTCTTGCTCTTTCTGTTTCGTTCCCACACACACACAGACACACACAGACACACACACACACACACACACACACACACACACACAAACACACACACAAACACACACACACACAACCCAGTGGGAATTGGCAGCTCGGAGCGAATTGAGAGAGTGAAGGCAGAAAGTCATTACTTTTCTCTCTAGATTTGTGTGTGGTGTGTGTGTGAGTGTGTGTGTGGTGTGTGTGTGTGTGTGTGTGTGTGGTGTGTGTGTGTGTGTGTGTGTGTGTGTGTGTGTGTGTGTGTGTGTGTGTGTGTGTAATCCCGTCATCAGTATGCCGGTCATGCTTTGTAACAGAAGGAAGGAAATTGAAGAGAGGGAGAAGTAGAGGAGGAGGCGACAGTTCAACATGGACTTCTTTTGATTACAGATGGTAAATGTGCCTTCGGTCACCTCCTCTTCCTCCTCTTCCTCCTCACCCTCCTCTTCCTCCTCCTCCTCCTCCTCTCCTCCTCACCCTCCTCCTCTTCCTCCTCTTCCTCCTCACCCTCCTCCTCACCCTCCTCTTCCTCCTCTTCATTGTCTCCTCGTTTCCTTTCACCAGAGGGATTTGAGTTGGACGTGACAGGAATCCCTGACCTCCTGTGTGTGTGTGTGAGGTGTTGGTCATTTGATGGTGTTTTTTTATACCGGGGTCACAGAGGTCATCCCTTGAGCTGTGACATCACTGTGACACCATCTGTCAATCACCTGTCACTTTCTCACCTTCACAAACGGACCTCCCTCCTCCCCCTCTCATCATCCCTCCTCCCTCTCCTCGCTCTGACACCTGTCCGTCATCCTGACGAGCCGTCGTCAATCTGCTGATTAATTCAGTGTGTGTGAATGCTCTTAACTAAATGAGTCACAGTCGTCTTCCTGCCTGAAGCTGATTGATCTGATGATTTAATGTTCTGGGTTAAATTTACAGTTTAGACTGAGGCCCCAGTGGGGCAATGTCAGCGCCTTCCTAGTTCCTAGCGAACTCAACCCGTCTTTAGTCACATGATCAGGGTTCCTCTGTGGACAGACACGTGTTGACTCAGGTCGTCATGGTAACTGTCTCCTCTGTCCTCGTCTCTGCGGGACTGAACGCAGCAGAGGACGGGGACACACAAACCAGGTAACGCTCCTTCTGATCATCAGTACTTCAGCCACTAGGGGGCGCTAGTTAACGTTCTGAGCTGGTGGAGCAGGTTCTGTCCCTTTGTTGGTTTCTCAAAAAGCTGCCGGACGGATTTACACTGACACTCGGTGGAAGGAGGAGTTACTGGACAGGGAAGAAGTTTAATCTTAGAGATTGAGATTAGGGGGCGGAGCCATGGTGAGATTGGACGTTTTCGAACGTTTTGGCTAACGTCTCTGACTCATGTCGATCTTCATGGATCAGACATGTTTAGAAGAATTGATCTAGTGAATTTAAATGTGTTTTCATATGTTGGTGGATCCACTCTACTGAGAGATGCTCACGTTCAGTTTGTGTCGAATACGTTTCTGAAATTCATTTGAATGCTGGAGAAATAATGATTTGATCCGATATATAAGATTGTGTGTGGGTGTGTGTGTTAGTGTGTGTGTGTGTGTGTGTGTGTGTGTGTGTGTGTTGTATTCCCTTGTTTGACCCAGTAACAGGAGCTTCACATTCCCACATTCCTGATTAATGATGCAGGTTGGACCTAAACAATGAAAATACACACCCACACACACACTGATACACAACTTGTGTTTTCACTACAACACATCAGTGATGAGTCCACTCAGACGTATGAGGTCATCACATCCGAACATGCCGCGGTGCGTTCGAGGACGTCGTTCCCTCTCGTGCTTGTCATCAGTTCACTGCCACAGAACGAAACGCGGGTCAGTTTTAAAAATTAACGTTAAGTGTGAGAGCTGGAGAAATAAAAACACAACATACCCAGTGATGGCCCTATACTCTATTATCTATACTTAATAATGTATAATCCAGCCCCAACAGAACTATGCGTGTGTGATTTGACAAAGACTTTGAGACTTTGGAGAAGAAGCTTCTTTCTAAACTTTTGAACCCTTGAAAGATTAAAACCCAGCGTGGTGGTGAAATCTGTTCTTTATAACATGTTCGTTACCACAGAGAAAACAACCACGTTACAGGAGACAGGATTCACTTCACGAAGAAAAACAGAGAAGAAGAATGAGTCTGGTGTTGATTCTGAAAATATAAAAGTCTGATGAGATGAGGCCGTTTTAAATATTACTCCAGAGAGACGGAATAAAATGAAGCCAGATGTGTTCAGGTTCGGCCGTAAATACAGTTTCCATTTTGCTTCCCTAACGTCTGGACTTTCAGATAAGAGCAGGACTCAGTGGCCAGCACACATTTTATTGTCCATGTGTTTGTATAATTTGTCCTGAAGTCTAAAACTGTCCACGTCTAATTAAATGTAAGTAAAATAAACAGCTCAATCCCATCAGAGCAGAAACCTGCAGCACGATGTTCAGTCTGAATCCCAGTGAACAACCACTGAGTCGATATCATTCTTTAAGGAGACGAGTTATATTTATATTCATCAGTGTTTGACTGTAGAATGTTTTCATGCTCTGATGTTCAGGAAACATCTCTGTCCTCATTCTGTCCATCGCTGCAGCTCCTCCTTTCAGCCTCTGTCTCAAACACTGGGATTTAGCTCCTGTCTCTTTAAGACCCCCCCTCCTGAGAAAGCCCAGTCTCCTCCGATTGGCCAGCTGGTCCAATGTGTTGTGATTGGTCGACAGGTGTAAGAAATGTCGACCTGGATTTGTTAGGGGGCGTGTCCAACGTCCACTAAATGAAAACAGTGAATGTTCCAGAGTGTTGATGAAAGTGGAGATGAATCATTTCTGTTTCCTTGTTTCATGATGATGAGTTCGATCTGGACGACTGATCCAGGAGAGAAACTCCCTTAACTCAGACTGTTCAACTTTGCCGAACTTTTACATTCACAAAAAAACGTTCCTGGATTCGCCTCTTTGTCCAGATTCATTCTGGAGTTTATTAGTTATTTCTTGGCCCCTGTCCCGTCCTTCTATTCCTGGACATTTCCTTAGTGTTTGTCCTGTGAAGCAGCAGCAGCAGGTTGTCGGGTCCGACTAGTTCCCACCGACAGGAACATGTGGGAACATCCAGACGAGGGGCGGAGCCTGTAGAGCAGCAGGAGGCGGAGCCTGTATAGCAGCAGGAGGCGGGACATGACGTATAAACTCTGCTGTGGAAGATCAGTGTTGTTGTTTACAGCTCCTCCACACCGGGGTCATCACCAGAAGATCTGGAATCTCCTCGTGTTTCCAAGTGACGTCTTCATCTTCTACGTGTTCGGCTCCTCTTCTTCATCCTGAGATGTTTGTGTTCTTCCAGTTTCACGTCACGTGTTAGAAACCTCATCCACACAACCACTCGCTCACTGGGAAGCTTCCACACATTGTCCTGCTGGTTCCTCACATGGACTCTGACATGTTACACACATTTTACCAGGAGGCTGCAGGAGAAGATCCAGAACATCTCCAGAGACACTGACTCAGACATTTGTTCTCACATCAGAACCTGCAGAACATGTGAGGAACATGTCAGGAACATGTGAGGAACATGTCAGGAACATGTCAGGAACATGTCAGGAACATGTCAGGAACATGTCAAACTTCAGTTCAGGTGTGAAAACAGCAGAAACAGTTGAACTGAACCTCCTATCAGGTGTAGGAGGTGTGACAGGCAGGATGTAGGTGTAAGTTTGTGTCTGTGTGTGTGTGTGTTTGTGAGTAGTTTGTGTTTTCCTTGCTCCAGTTGTTTCTCTGTGTTATCGAGAGACGAAGGTGAAACAGTGAAGACGAGGAGGAGTGCGTCTCAGTCTGAACTTTACAGTTTGTTTCCCTGCGGACGATTCTGGTTCAGCTCCAGATGACCTGCACTCCCCCACATTCCTGTTTGTGTGTGTGTGTGTTTGTGTGTGTGTGTGTTTGTGTGTGTGTGTGTGTGTGTGTGTGTGTGTGTGTGTGTGTTTTCCCACGTGTTTCTGATCACTGAGTGGAGACGTGGACGAGATGAGACAGAAACCTCAGGAGGCGCCACGTTGACGTCTCTTTCAGTTTTAGTTTTACAAACCGTCAGATGATGGATTGACTGATCAGTGCCTGATGAACATGAACATGTATTTTTTATATAGACGTCAGATCTTAGACTTGTGGAACATTCAGTGAGGGAAACAGTTTGAGGAACCCACTTGTGCCGGCCGACCAAAACTTCTGACATGTCAGAACTTCCTCAGTCGTCCGTGGTCGCTCTCCCTGCTCGGGGGAGAGGAAAATCAATTTACCTCTAAAATGAAATTATGGTTTAACCTCAGTTGATGAATAGCAACAAACTGTCTATACACTTATTCAGTTTGAAACATTTTCTTTAACTTTTTAACTTCATTTAATTTGAAATCAGAATTGTCTATTATAATAAATGTAATATCTCTGAGTTGACAAAACGAGACACTGTATCTGAAGGTGTCACCTCCAGATGGGAACATTGATCAATTTATCAATAATAAATAAATTTAATGACGAGTCGCTCCGGGACGAGTTGAAGTCTCGGACCAGAACAAACTCTGAATCAGCTCAGTGATGAATCTGCTCTGATCCCAGTCTGAGGCCTCGTGTGGAAACAGCAGCAGATCAATATGGATCCATCATAAATCAATCCAGAGGTTTATACAGCGGGTTCTATAGGAACAAACTGTACTGTGTGTGTCTGTGTGTGTGTGTTTGTGTGTGTGTGTGTGTGTGTGTGTGTGTGTGTGTGTGTGTGTGTGTCTGTGAGTGTGTGTCTCTGTGTCCAGTGGTCATCTCCCTGCAGAGCTCACTCTCTCCCTCTCTCTCCTCCATCAGTCTATTTCTGTCTGTGAGTAGGCAGGATGGATGAACCGCCCGCAGGGAGTGAGAGAGGGATGAGAAGAGAAGAGAAATGGAGGAGGAGGTGAGGGAGGAGAGTGTTTGTGATGCCCTCTCTCTCTCTCTCTCTCTCTCTCTCTCTCTCTCTCTCTCTCTCTCTCTCTTTCTGAAGTTCTTTGTGTTGAATCTGTTTTGTTTGCAGTTTGTGTTAAAGTAATTGGAGCTGATGGACAGAGATGGAAGGGCGGAGAGAGAGGGGGAGAGAGGGAGAGAGAGGGGGAGAGGGGGAGAGAGGGGGAGAGAGAGGGGGAGAGAGGGGGGAGAGGGAGAGAGAGGGGGAGAGGGGGTGATACTGTAATGGAGGAGGTGCAAAGGCTGATGGAGAGAGGGAGGGAGGATGAGGGAGGAAGATAAGAGGAGGACGAGTTAAATGACTGTTTGATCCAGTGACTGTGATCTGCCACAGTCGGTCACATGAGGTCGATCCTTTATCATCTGTTTGACTGTCAATAATAATAACTAATAAGAAATGTAATAATGATCATAAATAACTTTATCTTTAACACATTTAAAACAGTTTCACAAAGACGACAAATAAAAACAGGAAAATAAAACATCAAAGACAAAGAGCTAATAATAAAAAGTCATTTCAAATCAAAGAAGAAGATACAATAAATCATATAAATGTGATGGTAAACTTTAGGGTTTAATACAAGTATTTGGTCAAATACTGTTTTGAAAGTTGATTTAAAAACGGGTGAGAGGAGGTGGAGGAGCTGCTGAGAGGAGGTGGAGGAGCTGCTGAGAGGAGGTAGAGGAGCTGCTGAGAGGAGGTGGAGGAGCTGCTGAGAGGAGGAAGAGGAGGAGCTGCTGAGAGGAGGTAGAGGACGGGTGAGAGGAGGTGGAGGAGCTGCTGAGAGGAGGTGGAGGAGCTGCTGAGAGGAGGTGGAGGAGGAGCTGCTGAGAGGAGGTGAGAGGAGCTGCTGAGAGGAGGTGGAGGAGCTGCTGAGAGGAGGTGGAGGAGCTGCTGAGAGGAGGTGGAGGAGGAGCTGAGAGGAGGTGGAGGAGCTGCTGAGAGGAGGTGGAGGAGCTGCTGAGAGGAGGAGGTGGAGGTGGAGCTGCTGAGAGGAGGTGGAGGAGCTGCTGAGAGAGGAGGTGGAGGAGCTGCTGAGAGAGGAGGTGGAGGAGGAGCTGCTGAGAGGAGGTGGAGGAGCTGCTGAGGAGGAGGAGGTGGAGGAGGAGCTGCTGAGAGGAGGTGGAGGAGCTGATGAGAGGAGGTGGAGGAGCTGCTGAGAGGAGGTGGAGGAGGAGCTGATGAGAGGAGGTGGAGGACGGGTGAGAGGAGATGGAGGACGCGTGTGAGAGGAGGTGGAGGAGGATGCTGAGAGGAGGTGGAGGAGCTGCTGCTTCCACAGCCTCCAGCTACTTGTAACCATAGAGAAATGATAAATAGATAAAGAAGACAAACTGAATCGTTGCTGAAAGTTCACAAGAGAGACGACGAGTGATCAGAAGAGAAACAGGAAGAAGCTCTGAAACGACTCTGTGTGAAAACATCTGGAAAACGATGTCGTCTCCGACTCATCGGAAAACACACGTCACATGACCATGTCCACTGGTCATGTGACGTGTAAACAGGAAGTAGATCGTCTCCTCTGCAGCTGGTTGCTTAGTAACAGAAACTCCTGAAGGAGGAACAGTGATGGTGACGAGTCAGAGCAGAGAGGACGAGGTGGAAGAGCTACTGACGGGAAGTGCTACTGACGGGAAGTGATACTGACAGGAAGTGTACTACGGGAAGTGTTACTGACAGGAAGTGTTACTGACAGGAAGAGTCTACTGACAGGAAGTGTAACTGACAGGAAGTGTTACTGACAGGAAGTGTTACTGACAGGAAGTGTTACTGACAGGAAGAGCTACTGACAGGAAGTGTAACTGACAGGAAGTGATACTGACGGGAAGAGCTACTGACAGGAAGTGTACTGACAGGAAGTGATACTGACAGGAAGTGTTACTGACAGGAAGTGCTACTGACAGGAAGTGTAACTGACAGGAAGTGATACTGACAGGGAAGTGTTACTGACAGGAAGTGTTACTGACAGGAAGTGTTACTGACAGGAAGTGTTACTGACAGGAAGTGTTACTGACAGGAAGTGCTACTGACATGAAGTGTTAGCGGCGCTTTGTGTTCCCCGCTGGTAGTTGAGTCATGTGACTGATGAGGACCAATCAGGAAGCGTCATCGTTTTCAAACGTCTCAGTTTCTGTTCAGATTAAAACACAAACCCAGTTTTCAAACTGAATCCAGATCAGTTTACAGAAGTTTCAGAGGAAACTCCAGTCGTCTGGACGGCCGACGTAACCATAGCAACAGTGATGAGTTTTTAAAACTAAAAGGTATCAGTGTGCAAATGTCTTACAGCTTTTATCATTTATTAATGACAACAGACTAAAAGTGCATTCAGTCTTTTTGCAATAAACACACACACACCACACACACACACACACACACACACCACACACACTCACACTCACTCACACACTCACACGAAGAGAGAGAGTCCCACAGGTAGAGAAATGGAATGGATTCTTCAGTGTGTTTGTGTGTGTGTTTCCCCCAAAGGCTGAAATCACTGGCACAGTGCCTCACTGGAGTAATTACAACACACAAACACACACACACACACACACACACACACACACACACACACACACACACACACACTCACAATCTCAGGTGGAGGATGAGCACCAGCAGCTGTTACGGAGGCGTGATCACCGTGTAAACTGACTGACCATAACTGTGTGTGTGTGTTTGTGTGTGGTGTGTTGTGTGTGTGTGTGTGTGTGTGTGTGTGTGTGTGTGTGTTGTGACTGATGCTCTGAGTTGTTTTCTTACATTATATTTTCAAAGAATGAAGAAATCTTTAGTTTGAATCCGGTAACAGTGCGTTTCATGTCGTCACCTGTGGGTGGCGTCATATCCTCTTTGTGCACGTGTCACTAAGAAGCTGATTCCAGTTTCCTCTCATGACTTGATTTTGTGTTTTTATCTCAGTATAAATTAATCTGTGGTTTTTGTTTCGTTTAGCTCAGAGTTTTTTATTAGTTAACCAATAAATCACGTGTGTTATTCTCAGACTCTCAAACAGGAAGTGAATCAGCCACACGAGTCTCATTCCAGTCTATTTCTGGTTCGTGTGACGTGAAGAGGTTTCACGCCTCCGGCTGCAGACGGGTCACAGTTCACACTCTTTAATAGCAGCTTTCTGTCGACTGAGATTTACTGCTCAGCTTCTGTGAGGCTGAAACGTGTTCAGATGTTTCCCCTGAAGAAGAAAAACCACATGAAACAATATGAACTGATGTAAGACGCTGCTCATCTGAAGAACTGAGACCCGTCAGAAACACACACCACGTCAGCCGGGAGGAATCTGCTTCTGCAAATCAAAAAACACAAGGACTCGTTCGTCTAACGTGTTTAACTTCTAAACGTGTTTAACTTCTAAACATGTT
>CM076725.1:24620161-24625161 GCA_038501795.1 Pseudopleuronectes americanus | reverse complement strand
GTAAATGAGGCTGAGAGGGGGGGGGCAGACAGAGAGAGAGAGAGGGAGGACGTGGTGTGTAAATGAGGTTGTGTATTTAGATGATGTTTCTGTCTTCATGTTCTATTCACGTGTGTATGTGTGTGTGTGTGTGTGTTTGTGTGGTAGTGTGTGTGTGTGTGTGTGTGGTAGTGTGTGTGTGTGTGTGTGTGTGTGTGTGTGTGTGTGTGTGTGTGTGTGTGTGTGTGTGTGTGTGTGTGTGTGTGTGTGTTTCTTAAAGGGACATACCACCTAAAACTCGACTCCCATCTTATTATTCCTGCTTCTGGTTTAGTCATTTCCTGGAGGTCAGAGGTCAACGTTTAACGAATGCGTTTTATTATTTGATGATATAAAAGCGTGGCTGAGTCGTCATGATTGACAGCTGCGACTGACTGGTGATTGGTTGAGAGCGTCTGTTCACTGCAGGATGACAGCGTTCAGCTCTTATATGTTTGGGCTTCATTTCTGTGGAAGTGTGAGGTGGAGACGTGTCGTCCATCTTTATTTACTCCGTCACTAAACAGCTGATGAACACAACTCTCATCAGCGGAAAGCGTTCATATGAAAATAAGAAATCTTCTCCTGGAGGGAAAATGGCCTCGAGCTTCTGACTTTGGCTTTAGTCTCTATTGTAAATCAATGGGCTGGTGGGAGTGCAGCTGTGTTGTTTAACCAGCAGGACCCAGTTAATCCAGAGGATGTGATGATATAATGAGCAGAGCACTGAGCGGCCTCCTGCTCAGGGAGGTTTAATGTTTTATTTTGAACACGGTGTCCGGGTCTGAATCATTTATCTGTGTGTGGAGTGGAACGCTCCGGCTGCTTTATTGATGAGGAGGAGCATCAGCTGTGAAACGTCCATCGCCTCCTCACTCTCCTGCTGATGCTTCATATCACTGACGTCTCAGGAGAACCGGACGACCTCTGTGTTTCTACCAGCTCCATCTCACACACACTCTGAAAGCACAGATGTCTTCTGATGTTCTCACAGCTGTGGTTCACTCAACTTCCACTAGAACAATGAAAAGTTGATGGAGCATCTTCAGATCGTTTCATCGCATCATCAACATCAGGTGATTTACAATAAATCATCAAACACCTGATGATGTGATGATAACAAAATAAAACAAGGTATCAGGATGAGTAATGATCTTGTTGTTAGAGACGGCAGCTGGACCTCATATTGACAGAACCGGTTCTTCATCACAGATGGACCTGGACAGAGGTTCCATAACTCACTTCACCACCTCAGATCATTATTCACAGATTCTGAATAAGGTTCTCAGGTCCCAGATTCCTTCAGGAGGTTTGAGGGATCGGTGAGAATGTTCTCGAGGTTCTTCAGGTTGTTCTGTGTCTAGGATGTTTCAGTCAATAGGTTCTAGTGGTTCCTCAGGAGATAATGAACTGGTCAGACTTTAAACTGTCGACACTGACTCCAGGTTCATCTCCTTTTGACCCTGAAACGATTTCTGCTTCTTCTTCATCGTCTTCATCATCAACAATCAATGTCCAGACAGAAAGTTGATCAGCAAGAGGAGCGACTCTTTATTCTCTGTTTCTGTTCACCTGTAAACTGAGGAGGAGGAAAGGAGCAGGGAGAAAGAAAGAGTGATGAAGAGAGAGAGAGAGAGAGAGAGAGAGAGAGGGAGATAGAGAGATTGAGAGAGAGACAATAGAAAAAGAAGGTGGGAGGGAGGGATGGAAAGAGCTGGAGATGGGAAGCAGAGGAGGGGGGAGGAAGAGAACAGGAGGTGTAAAAGGAGAAATTGACAGAGAGAGAGAGCGAGAGAGAGAGAGAGAGAGAGAGAGAGAGAGAGAGAGAGAGAGAGAGAGGAGAGAGAGAGAGAGAGAGAGAGAGAGAGAGGAAGGGAGGAGGAGGGCGAGCGAGCAGCAGCTTAGCTGTTGTTACAACAGGAACGGGCGTGCAGTCGCTGAGGGGAGAGAGAGCTGTTGCCACGGGGATTATAACTATGTCTGCCGCCGCGGCAACCGCCAACAGGACCTGAAGTGAGGGGAGGTTGTCGGTTTGACACCGGACTGAGCCTGCATGTGAGCAAGGCAGCGGGGATCCATGAGGCTGAGGTAGGAAGGAGAGAGAAGAAGGATGAGGAGGCTGAATGAGAGAACAGACAAAGAGTAGAGAAAGAGAGAGAGAGAGAGAGGGAGGAGGAGGAGTGAGGCTGAAAAGCGTCTGAGAGGAAGTGAAAGGAGGAAGAGAGAAGTGTGTGAGCAGAGTTTCAGGATGTTTGTGTCTCTGGTTCCTTCACTTCAGATCAATGTTTCCTCTTCAGAAACAAACGCACACGTTGAGTTTGTGTCTCGACAACCAACACGAGGTGTCATGAACACACTGCTGAGATTCATCTTTAAAAAACTCCTTGTACTTTGGTTTGTGGTCATTTTAAAAACTCAAACACTTTTAGTTTTCTATGATATAAAACCTGGAAGAAGCTGGAGACACTGAAGTTGATCAATGATCCAAGTTTCTGATCTTTATTCATCTGATCGTTCCGTCTCTGTGCGTCGCTGCTGCTCCTCTGTTCAGCCTCTGCTCGTCTCTTTAAGGCCCCCCCCTCCTGATAAAGCCCACTCTGTTGTGATTGGTCAACCACCTCCATCGTGTTTAGGAAATGTCGGCCTCAGGGGGCGTGTCCGACTAGCTGCTGGACGTGAAATATTTAAATTGACCTTTGACCTTTCATGACCAAATTCAATAATCAATTCGATCCTGCGTCTACATCATCGATGACGTCATTGGCACAAGATGGCAGCGCAGGTCTCTGAGATACACTGGACTCATTTCTGAAGAGGGGGAGGAAGTGGTTGGATCAGTCCGCCACTGAAAATAGTTCCCAGAGAAACACTTTATATATTCACAACCGTTTGAGTGACACGAACTAACGTGAGCAGCTTTTTGAATAAATATAGTGAAACTGAATTTAAAGTCTGAAACTGCACCTGTGAGAAGTTTGTAAAGATTTACGTCTTCAGTTTGAACCAATGAGCTGCGACCTCACAGACGGAGCAGGGAATCGAACGTGTGAAGCTGCTGCTCGAGTCTCGAGCTGAGAGCAGCAAACACAAGAAGGTTTTCAGTTTCATTTTTCTTCTTCTTCTCCAAATAACTGTAAAATGATACGAGTGTGAATCCTGCACAGAGACGTGAGACCAGGTTTCAGATCAGTTTCATCTGCTCGGTCCAGAAGTCTGATGCAGCTACAACACTTTATATTACATAGTCATGGATTAGTCATTTGTTTTGAACAGGAGGTGCTAGAAGCAGTCGATACCCCTTCTCATCTAAGCCCATGTAGGTGATGACAACAGGACAAACTAAATTCTTTAGTCCTTAAATTACAATGTGAAACCAAAACGAGCAGATCGAATGAAACAATGGAAAAAACTCATGAAGCTTCAGATTCTCACGTTTCTGTCTTCGGTTACGAAACGAGAGAAAACGAGAGAAACGAGAGAAACGAGAGAAACGAGAGAAACGAGAGAAACGAGAGAAACGAGAGAAACGAGAGAAACGAGCGCTGAGGTCGACTCTGCTGAAAGTTGTTGACTGGTCATAAATCCAGGAGATATCAGCTGACATGTTTATTGATAACAGGAGATATCAGCTGATGTATTGATCATGCATTGCTCTGTCTACATGTGACATGTATGATGTTATGTATGAGCAGACTCAGCTGGCTCCGTCAGATTGGACCTAGAGGCTCATCTGTTACCATGGCAACCACAACATTTTTACTGGCCACTTTTGAGCTGACCTCTGACCTCTCACCTGGACACTGTGACCCCTCCCCCTGGGAGTCGTATTAAAACCTTAACGAATCGCTGCTGTGTCTGTTCATTGACATTCACGACATATTGAGCCGCTCGGCGAGCAGCTGCACCGGCGCCGCGGCGACACCCACAGCTCATGAATATTAATGAGCAGGTAGATGTGATGGAGGAGCCGGAGCCAGAGAGGGGGCACTGGGATGACAGACGACAGGATCCATGGTCCCCGGGGCGTCTGGGCGCTGGTTCCCAGTTCAGGGGAGCGTGACTGCACGTGTCCACCGCATGATGAAGCTCTGATAACATAGGATGTGGCCAAAAGTGTGTGGACACGTTAGAGTCCCTGGTAAATGTGACCTGACGGTGTCGCTGCACCAACCTCCTGCTCTGTCTCCGGTGTCAGAAGCAGGTCTGACTTTAAACTGTGGAGACGTTTCTCCATAAACCTGTTAATTAGTCAGGTTTCAATCTGAATTCATCTGAATTTAGAAAAGAAAATGCTAATTAATGCTGGTTGCTGTGCCGTTATGCTAATTTCAGGCGTCGGTTCATCAAGATAAATATCTGGTGGCAGTAATTTCCTGTCGGAGCAAAGCCACACGAGCAGATGAGGCTCCAGACGAAATGTGATGAAACACAACGTGACGTTTCTCTTTGTGCAGATCGGATCGGAAACCTCAGGGTTTTTAGATTTATTTCAGATTAGATTATTATTATTATTCATTTCACATAGTACAAGTACAACAACATGCAGGAGCAGTCACATGATTCATCGACTCTGTGTCCACTGCACTTTATCACTAATTTACTGTTCAACTTCAAATCAGAAACCATCTTTGAGACAAATGTATTTAATGTGTACTTAGATTTTTTTAGGGGCGATCAGGATTTCAGTTTTGGGAGCTGTCATGTCGTCCATCATTATTTACAGTCTATAGTCGAACCATCAGCCAATCAGTGCGTTGCTGTTTTAGATTTTATCTCTTTAAAATGTAAAATGGTTTTCATGTGGTTCATCCATCAGCACCAGGCTGTCCACAAACCTTTGTCCATATTAGTGTGTGTTAAGTTTCATATTCATGATCTTTTTAAAACAGTTTTTATGTCAAAACATTTTGATAAAACAAATTATCCTTTAATATGTTGTGAACTTAAAAACTCAATATAATCAAAAACAGCTTGAATGGCAA
>CM076725.1:24557661-24610161 GCA_038501795.1 Pseudopleuronectes americanus | reverse complement strand
GTCTGTATATAAACACGATCACTGACTCTATATAAATCATATTCTGCTCCGTTCACAGGAAGTTGCTCCACCAGCGGGTGGAGGGAAAGGAAGTGACCCAGGAGGAGAACTTCCTGCCCAAACACCAGCGGGTTAAAGATCTGTGTCAGAGAGCCGAGTACCAGACGCCCTGTCAGCAGAGTGGACAGGTAACACAATGAGTACTTTATTACTACTACTGGAGTACTACTCATGATACTATTACTTCAGATCCTATTACTTTACTCCTTCTGGTCGTATTTCTTCTTTTTATTAGGAATCTGATTACTTTACTCTTGATCTTATGACTTTCCTCTCAATTTAAATTTGACCTTTGACTCCAGATCCAATTAATTTACATCCGGAACTTGTTTTCTAATCACGTTATTCTCCTCATTCACGATTTACTTATAGAAACATTGATTTCGTGTTCACGCAGTTTTCAGACGTTAGTAACGAGTGAGCGTAGCTGAGCGATGAGTTTCCTGTTGCTGCTGAACGATCCTCAGCAAAGAGCTTCTCTGGAAGAACTGTAGGGAAACTGATGAGAACCAGAAGGAGCCTTAAAGGAACCAGAGGAGAGGATCAGAGGCTTCTGTCTGAGAGATGAGAACCAGATGTGATCCACAGATCCAGGAACAGCCGTGATGACGAGGAGGAGACATTCACCAAACTGTGTGTGTGTGTGTACGTGTGTGTGTGTGTGTGTGTGTGTGTGTGTTGGTAGGTGTGTTATGCTTGTTCGAGGTTAATTGCAATTGTCGAAAAATCTCTTTAGGCAGTTGATTAGTCTCTTAATGACGGTGTCTGTCGGCTGCTGGATGGGTCTGATAAACAGCCTGTAGAGAAGTGTGTGTGGGTGTGTGTGTGTCGCTGTGTGTGTCTGTGTGTATCTGTGTGTGTCTGTGTGTGTGTCTGTGTGTGTGATTAACGAGCCAGACATTTGTCTCTCTTTAATAACTTTGGGCTACAAGAGAAACTCATTCAGCTCCTGTTAATGAACAACTGCAGGGCGACAACACAAACAGTGTGTGTGTCTGCCACATGCACAAAGAGCTCAGACCTGATGACGACAACATCAGCAGCTCGGAGTTAAACCTCAACATTCAGACGCTGGTGCTCAGAGGTGATGTGCAGCGGGGATTCTGATCAAGAATCAGGAGAAACATGATTAGAATTCTGTGACAACTACAAAATAAAGAGCAGTTTGTCTGTGAGGTCATTAAATACATTGGGACATGTGGGGGTGAATTATTTGTTACAGTTTTTGTTATTGCTGTGTTTGTTTTGTTTGTTTCATCTTTCCAACGGAGAGAAGTTTACGTATATGTATTTACAACACCTAGCATAAATGAGCCCTTACACGATAATTAGCCTGGTAATGATTTTGTGTGTCTGTGTTTGTGTTTGTGTGTGTGCGTGTGTGTGTGTGTGTGTGTAGAAGTGGCAGTGTGTGGAGGACGCTACGGGTAAACTACGACTCTTCAAGTGTAAGAGCGAAGGGGGAGGAGCAAAGAGCTTCCAGAGGGATGTGAATGATCATCAGCGGCCAATCAGCATCAAGTCTCAGCTGTACCATCGCAACTCAGAGGCTTGTGACTGTGACTTCCGTGACCTTCGACCTCTGAACCCGCGACCCCTGAACCCGCGACCCTCCATCATGAGGCCGTTCAACAACAAACCTTTCTTCTCCAAGAAAAGTGAGTGTTAATGTTGTTTTAATGAAAATAATAAGAGATAATTAAAGATGTTAACAATTCAAATTATAATGATTATTATTATTATAAATATTATTATTTAAACTATAACAATAAGTGATATGTTGTGTAGTGATATTAGTGTGTCAACCAGTGATATCCTGGTGTGATGCTGCGCTCTAGTGTCTGATGTCAGAACTGCATCATCTCAGTGATTGTAAAGAAGAGAAACTGTTTGTTTATGTAAGGAAAATTAAATTAATGTGTTTTTTTTTAAAACTGGTAATTAAAACAACAATAACATTTAAAAAAATTTGATGTTTAAAAAAATTTGTGCTGCCTTTTGGAAATTTGTGTATCTTCGAAACTCTGCTGGAGAAGATCAAAGAGCTTTTGATTGAGTATAAAATGTGTGTTTGTGTGTGTGTGTGTGTTTGTGTGTGTGTGTCTGTGTGTGTGTGTGTGTGTGTGTGTGTGTGTGTGTGTGCTGTGTGTGTGTGTGTGTGTGTGTGTGTGTGTGTGTGTGTCTGTGTGTGTGTATGTGTGTTTGTACGTCTCAGAGTTCAAAGCCCTGAAGAGTTACTCCAGGAACCGTTACACTCGGTCCATATCCATGATGAACAGTTACCCTGGTAACCAGAGTCTGGTGGGCGGGGCGGACGAGGACGAGTCCAGCGGAATGGGAGGAGCCCCGGGAGTTGTGGTCTCGCCCAACTCCATCAAAGTCACACAGAGGTGAGTTCAGACGTTGAAATCGATTTTAAAGTTCAGATCTGGACTGTGAAGGTCGTAGCAGATCATAAAAGTTCATGTTGTCGTGTGTGAGTCTGTGTGAATGACAAACGTCACCTGATGTGAAACTGATTGTTTGAATTCTGTTGATTTCATGTTTCCCTGGTTTTCCTGCAGATGTTTGATTCTGTCCAACGCCTCAGTGAAGTGTGACACCGGAGTCTATCAGTCTCTCCAGGCCTGGAAGGATCACAAGCTGCACATCGACCACGAGGTAACACAACTCACACAACTGCTTTCAGTGAACACAAAGCAGTTACCAGTGGACGTTTTAAAACTACTCTCTCTCTCTCTCTCTCGCTCTCTCTCTCTCTCTCTCTCCCTCTCTCTCTCTCCCTCTCTCTCTCTCAGATTGAGACCCTGCAGACGAAGATAAAGAACCTCAGAGAGGTCAGAGGTCACTTGAAGAAGGCCCGCCCCCTGGAGTGCGACTGTAATAAATACCTGTGAGTGAAACGACACACAAACACACCACACAGTGTGACATGTACACACAGACAACAGAGACACACTCTGTGATGTTTGTATGATTTTCAGGTATAAATCCAAACTGAAGAACAAGCTGAGGTTCCGCGGCGGCGGCGTTCACCCGTTCAGGTGAGAGCGAGACGTCAGCTGACCAGATGATTGACAGGCCTCAGCGAGACGGACCTGCTGATCTGAAGACGGAAAACTACATGTGATTCTTAAGGAGCTGATCATCTGTGTGTTGTGCGTGTGTGTGTGTGTGTGTGTGTGTGTGTGTGTGTGTGTGTGTGTGTGTGTGTGTGTGTGCAGGAAGGGCGGGGGTCGGGACAAGAAGGCGTGGCTTCTGAAGGAGCAGAAGAGGAGGAAGAAGATGAGGAAAATTATCAAGAGGATCAAGAACAATGACACGTGTTCGATGCCTGGACTCACATGCTTCACACATGACGACCAGCACTGGCACACTGCCCCCTACTGGACACGTACGACAGACACACACACACCATGACACACACACACATACATAAACACAAACATTGCAAATAGCAACACAATTATTATTAGTTATAATATATTGAATGAGCTATTTTTGTTGGTGTGTGTCTGTGTGTGTGTGTGTGTGTGTGTGTGTGTGTGTGTGTGTTGCAGTTGGTTCTTTCTGCGCATGCACCAGCGCCAACAACAACACTTACTGGTGTCTGAGGACCATCAACGAGACGCACAACTTCCTGTTCTGTGAGTTTGCCACCGGCTTCCTGGAGTATTTTGACCTCAACATAGACCCATACCAGGTAAACACACACACACACACACACTCACACACAATAACACAAGCGCACACACACACTTTTCTGCAAACTGAAAATGGACGCTCTCTCTCTCTCTCTCTCTCTGTCTCTCTCTGTCTCTGTCTCTTCTCTCTCCTCTCTCTCTCTCTCTCTCTCTTCTCTCTCTCTCTCTCTCTCTCTCTCTCTCTCCTCTCTCTCTCTCTCTCTCTCTCTCTCTCTCTCTCTCTCTCTCTCTCTCTCTCTCTCTCTCTCTCCCCTCCCCCCCCCTCTCTCTCTCTCCAGCTGATCAACGCTGTCAGCTCTTTAGATCGGACGGTTCTCAACGCGCTTCACGTTCAGCTGATGGAACTCAGAGCCTGCAAGGGACACAAGCAGTGTAACCCACGCACACGCTCAGTGGAGCTGGGTACGACACACACACAGCACAGACACACACCACACACACACACACACACACACACATCAAACACTGATTCATCTTAAATCTATCCCAATTGGCCTCTGCTCACTAACCAATCACATTGTTTCCTCAGCAGAGGGACGAGAACATGGCAGCTTTGATGACTACAGGTACACACACAAACACACCCACACAAACACACACACACAGGTACACACACAGGTACACACACACTGTTTTCCTGCTCTGAGCACTGCTTGATTTCCTGATGGAGCTGAAGGCTGCAGGTCGTGGAGTTGTGAGCGATTGTGAGCGTGTGTGTGTAACACAGTGTGTGTGTCTGTTGCATCAGGATGTTTGAGAGAAGGAAGTGGCCGAGAGTCAAGAAACCTTCATCATCTCGAACCCTGTGAGTCGTCCTCTCGTCCTCTCGTCCTCTCGTCCTCTCGTCCTCGTGCTGCTGTGACGCTGCGTCTGTTTGAATCTTGTTTCCAACTTTTTCCTGTAAAACTTGAACCAGGTCATGTGATCATAACCTAACTCACTCATTTACAGTTTCCTCTGTTTAGTAACTTTTAACCTGAACCTGAACCTGAACCTGAACCTGAACCTGAACCTGAACCTGAACCTGAATTCAGTCACATTGTCGACCCTTTCACTTTACATCTGGGTCTTGTGTGTCCACCATGGACGTAAATAAAGATGGACGACATGACAGCTCCAAAAAGAGTGAAGCCATTTGTTCCAACTGTCTCCGTCCATGAGTTGTGTGTTTGAGGAGATCAGTGGGTTTAATGAATCAGGGTTCAGTTTCTGTTTGTTAGTTCTTCTTCCTGCATGTTCCTTTGTTTCTCCTTAACTTCTGTAACACACTGAGTACTGACACACACTCATTCCTATCAACAAACGTTAACTCCTGTGTGTGTGTTTGTTGTGTGTGTGTGTGTTTGTGTGTGTGTATGTGTGTTTGTGTGTGTTTTTGTATGTGTGCTTCCCCAGTGGTCCGATCTGGGACGGATGGAAGGGTTAAGAGCCTCCTGATTGGTTGGAGCAGGCGCCCTGGCTCCGCCTGCAGCAACCTGAGGGACCTCAACCAATCAGCTTCTGCCATTTATGTGACATCGCTAGGCCCCTCCCACCCTGCTGCTCAGGGAGACGCGACAACGCACCTCTTCATCAGCTGCTGCTCCTCATCCTGCTCAGACCCCCCCCCCACCCCACCCCACCCCACCCCACCTCTGCTCTGAGGAGGACGAGGAGGATGGTGATGAAGAGGAGGAGACGGAGGAGGAGACGAGAAAACTCGAGACAAGTCGTTAGAGGCCAATCAAATTGAAACAAATAGAAAACAGAACAAACACTCCTCCTCCTCCTCCTCCTCCTCCTCCTCCTCCTCCTCCTCCTCCTCCTCCTCCTCCTCCTCCTCTTCCTCCTCCTCCTCCTCCTCCTCCTCTTCAGGGGACCTCCCAGCGGCCATATTTCTTTGACATGTTCATATTTAGTCTCTAACAGCGTGTAAAGACGATAAAGGACCAGTTCGTCCTGTTTTTGTTGTGAAACTCCGACTGAGACAGAAGCAGACAAACGTCCAACACTGTGACATCACCGCCATGTAAATGTGATGTCATTTCTTCTATTTCTTTATTCTTCCATTAACTTGAGCATTGGTTACCGTGGTGACCGACTGGGACAGACAGTTGCACTAACCTCTGGTGACTGGCTACATGTCCCAAGATGCAACACGGCGACGAGGACATTTTGGAGCAAGAGAAAGAACAAAAGGACAAAAAAAGATCCAAGACATTGGGAGTTCAGAATGTTTCCTGAGCCAATCAAAAGAGGACTACATGATGATGTCACTGCATCAGGAAGTTGTCACAGCTGTTTAGTGAACGAAAACTAGAGGAAATTTCTTTCACTGTAAATCAACACATTATTTTAAATTCTTTAACTTGTGTTAACCATCAAACATCAACGTCCAATCACATCGTTCCTTCTCAGTTTGTTTGTCTTCTCGGATTATTATAATAATTATAATCCTTTCTTTGTTTTTAACTTTGAATTTCTGCCGTCACCTCAAACAAACCACTGGTCAGAAATATCACGAGTTAAAAATAAATAATGAAAATGTAAAATTAAACTGGAGAAAATAAGATGCGAGAAATAAAACTTAAAGTAAGACACGGATCTGTTCATCGGAAATAAAGAATATATAAATGTATAAATACATAATAACGGGGTCAGATCTGCCCCTCGGATACTTTTACATTGTTAAATTCCATTTAAATATCTGACTGCATCTACAGACGAAGTGTTAATTCTGCCCGTTCTTTTTTAATGTAACATTTTATAATTTTCTACATTTCCCAGAATGCCGTTCAGCAGGTGTACAGATTGTCACGGGGTGGGGAGCACTTGTTGCTGGTGGTTATTTCCTGCTTTGGCAGAAGGAAGAGAAACTTTTTGGATTATTGAAACGAGCTCCATCGATTTGCAGATTCTCAAAAAGAACAAAGTTAAACACGGCACAAACAAAAACGTCAGCTCGTCCGACTCGGGGGTTTTAGGGTAAACAATGTAAATAAAGATGGCCGACACACCTACTCCATTTTGTACAAAAATTTGACTAAAATATATAAAGTGTAAATATTTTGACTTTTTAGTTTGGTCCATGTTCCACCAACTAACATGGATGAGGCGGAGTTTTGGACCTATCCTTCAGCCAGCCACCAGGGGGTGATCCAGATCAGTTGTCTTCACTTTTGGGAGCTGTCATGTCGTCCATCTTTATATCGATGGTTGTTTCCTCTCACGCAGCAACACAGACCGAAATGCTGCTTGTTCATTTGAATGTGGTGATGTTAGCGTGGACAGCTAGCATGGCACGTTGGTCTCAGATCTGTTAACGAAAGCTGCGTCTCAGTTCAGCAGCTGAACTCTAACGTTCTGAACGCTCCTTCAACTTCCTCCGTTCATCCCCGAGGAATCGAAGGTTATAACGGCAAAGTATCAGGTTTCAAATCAACTGAACGTCACACACGTTAAAAAACAAGGAGCACTAAAACTTCTCATTGCGTCCAACTTCCACTCTGTTGCTAGGCAACATTAATAAGGGCGGGACGAGTTGAAGGAGTCGACCAAGTCTGTGTTGTTTTAATTTCTTCTATTAATTTCCATCCGACTAGATACAGGAAGTGCACTGCCGCCTCCTGCTGGATAAAAACATAATTTGCGAATTTGTGAACAGATGTGAACAGATCCACATATGAGCTTTGAGTTGGTTTAGAGAACAACGGTTACAGAGTCAGTGATTGTTGTTGGAGACGAGCGACGGTTTGTGTTGTCGAGGTCACACTTTGGTTTTATGTGTCTGCAGAAACAACCTTTTTGTGGGATGTTGACGCCTCTTGTGGTTAATTTCCTCTTTTATTGTGTTTAGATTTGAGGGAGAAGAAACATGACACCACACAACCGTCATCACAACATTGTGTATTTTTCTAAGTGTAAAAGTAGAAGTGACTCCTCCCTCCTGCGTGAATGCAGCTAACCCGTCTGCTGTCTGTCTGCAGAGTTTTATATTCCAACCTCAGATGTATTTCGCTCTGCGGTGCTATTTGCTGTCTAACAACTATCTAGGAAAAAACCTCCTGGTTGTGTTTGAATGTATTTGTAAATGTTTAGGTGTGTTTTTTTTTAAGACAAGCACTCGGACCCGGGCCCAGTGAGACTGGACCGACTTGCACACACACACTCACACGCACACACACACACACACACACACACACACACACACACACACACTGAAGGACAAACTGCTGAGCACTTTGATTGGAGGATGGAGGGATGAACGGACCGATGGAGGGTTCATGGTGACACTTGATGATGCAGCCAGTGATACTGATCGAACACACCTGTACATTCACCCACTGACCTGTGGAAACAGTGATTGGTTATAGTTTGTGAATAAAGTGTTGAATGCCAAACTGAACCTTTTTTCTCTTTAAACTCTGTTGATGTTTGGAGATGATCGACCCTGAAACCTCCTCCGGCCTTTTTCTACCTTCACATCTGAGTCCATCCGACCACATGTCTGTAGAGCTGTGATTGAAATATAGGAACTTTACCCAGGAATCTTTGGAGGAACTCGGGTCTGAATAAAGTGTTTTACTGCTGATCTGGGAGGAAGAGCTTTCCCAGAGTACAGGAACCTTTCTGGTGGGACATTTAAGTTCAGCCTCTATTCTGAAACACTGAAAGTAAAGTATGAGAGATGATTACTCCATTTCAATTAAGTAGAAATATAGTCTGGAGAAATATTTAGTTCCTTGAAGTCTCCAGGACTACAGTGTGGCTTCACTGACTAAATCTGAAGTAAAGAAAAGTGCCCTTATAATAAAATCTGATCTGTCCACTCAAGCAATCTGATGACAGTAACAGAAACTTCCTGTAGAGGGAGCTGTTAAAAGTGATTGCCGTTGTGGAGATGTTCTGTGATGTAAACAATGAAGTTAAACACGTCAGACACAAACCTTTTTATTTTTTCTTTACTAAACAGAGAGAAATCACCAACTAGAGTAAAACCCACAGGTCAATATTCAGATCAGATTTACAGACTGAAAACAGGAAAACTCATAGATTCACTTCTGATGTATCTTTGGTTTATAAAGTAGATGAGACTCATTTGTTAGTAACAATATTATTTGTTCACTTCCAGGAAGATGAATATTGTGGTGTCACCTCTCTATCATCTGGGTTGTTCTCCACCTCCTGAAGGAACATCAGGCTCTTCAGCTGCTCTGACTGTGTCGGCTCTCGTCTTTTATTTACTCTTTATTTCAGCTGCCTGAGGTTTTTCTATCTGCAGCTGAACAGTCAACTCGAAGCTAAAACCTGCAGAAAGCTCCAGATCTGATCTCAGTGTGTTCACCACAGAGTCTCTAACACCAGAGAGTTACAGGTTCACGGATAATATAACAACACAAACTGGGGTTGTACATCCTGCAGGATTCACCGACTTACTCCACCCCCTCTCATCAAAGCTCCGCCCCCAAACACAGGAACGCCCACTGCCTGATAGAAGCTAGAAAACTGCTTTTCTGTGACTCACTCACCAACTAGTGACTGACAGGTACGCCAGCCAATCAGTTCACTCGGTTTGAATGACAACTCTATTTATTGATTCTATGGGAAGGTGATGAGGATTTATACAAATAAAAACAAATCACCATTACTTTCTAAAACCCTACAGAGAAATCACAAGGTCATAAAGCACCACTCTGTGTTGTTTTGATTTCTTCTTCTTCTCATTTAATTCACTGCTGCCTTAAAAATCAACTACTTCACCGATGGAAACAAGCTACGAACTGTTTTGCGTGACAGAGAATAACGATAAAAAGATCACCTGAGAATGATGTTGTTATGTTATTATTATACCAGGTTTGAACAGGGCCAATGACTGTTTATACAAATATGAAGCCTAAATATGGGCGTTTCTATTTTATCATCAAGATCGTTTGACTTCATTTTTGGTGAGGTGTCATCTTGTCTTTATTTACAGTCACTGGTCTGACACCTGCAGCTGTGTGACCTCACTGCTGAACCCTCGGTGCCCAACAAACCGTTCACGTGACTCTGCTGTTGATCTCGTACCTTCTCGTGCCTTCAACACTTCCTGTACAAATCAGTTCACTCAAACGCTTCTCAGTGGAGGATCATAGAAACCGACGCCATCCGAAGATGATGCAGATTCAAGTCGTGATCCTGGATTTGACAACACAAGCACATCACACAAAAAACACAGCAATCAAACAGCGATGCCACGAACACCACAAACACACGGATGGCGTCTGTGGAGTCGGAGGAGCTTCATTCAGTGATCTGCAGAGAACCACAGCAGATTAGAAACACTCACCTTCTACAGGACGTGGACATGAAACCTTTTCTCGAAGCTACAAAGCGTCTGATTGTGCGACTCACCACGGCGACCTTGGTGGTTTGTTCGCGGGTTCGAATCCGCAGCTTGTTGACCGTCGTCTCGGCGATGTCAGCTCTCTCCTCGGCGTCGTCCAGCTCGTGTTGGACTTTCCTGAAACGCACAGCAGTACCGCTCACCTGCTCCTCCTGGTGGACAAACAGAGCCACAGTAGCTGGGATTAACATTTCACACACTCACAATCAGCTCTGCTTTGTGTTTTTATTGTGTTTCACTTTTAACGGGATGATATTATGATAAAGAGCTCACAGCGTTCTCAGCTTGTCTCTTGCAGCTCTTGACTTTGGTCTGGAGCTTCTCGACCAGCTCCTGCATCCTGAGCAGAGTCTTCCTGTCCTCCTCCGTCTGCAGGAACACAGGCAGAAACCAGTAAACACCACAGAACCATCAGAAGGTCTGTAGGACGAGGAGGAAGCAGGGGATCGAACCTGGTACGTCAGCTCCTTGACTCTTCTCTCGTAGCGACGGACTCCTTTCTGATAGTCGTCACTCTTCTTCTGCTCCACCATCAGCTCCGTCTGCAGCTCCCTCACCTGCAGACACACAGGTCACCTGATCCATTGACCCTCATCTGTTAGCTGTCACCTGTTGAGTGTCTCCACTGGGACCTCAGCCATCGGTTTGTGAGCTGCTGCTCTGAAGCCTCAGTTTCACACTCTGTTCAGCGCCATCTTGATTTTTTGAAACCAGAAGTTACCAAGTTTGGAAGAGAGGGGGGTGGAGCCTGACTGAGAGCTTGAGACACAGCACCCCCACTTACACCTCCCCCCTGCACCCATTGGATGGTACTAGCTGTCAATCACACATTATCCACCCCCCTACAGATCCAGTTCTTTATGGTCTGTTTGACTCTAAATGATCATAAATCACTGAATGAACATCAGCTGTTTGAATAAGACTTGAAACTAGAGACTGAGACAGAAACTCCTGAGGAAAATGTGACTGACGTTATAAGTCAAGTCGCCCTCTGCCTGAAATCTACATCCGTTGTTTTTCCAATGTGTTGTGTTGCATCGTATTGTGTTGCATCATGTTGTTCACACTGCAAAGTTGAGAAGAGCTAAACTTATCATGTGTGTAAAGAAACACAATCAAATCCCGTTAATGTGGAAGAGGAGGCCGCTGATGAACCTGGTGTGTGTGTTCATCTGGTTGTGGTTTTATTTCCTGCATACTTCTCTTTAGCATTGCAGTGACAGCTAGCATAGCACATTAGCATGGAAGCTGTTGTATGTTGTTGTGTGTTCTGAGCCTAAAACTCTGAATGTCGTCTTTATGACGGTCAACACACTTTGGCCACACCCACCGTCAAGTGGTAACACAACACTGACATTAGTCCGGTGTAACTGCTTCTAGTATTTATGCTAAGCTAGGCTAATAACTGACTCTAGCTGTGTACTTCACAGACAGGAAAACTTTCTTGATAATGTTGAATCCTTCCTGTTCGTGTCAGAATGAGTTTTTCTTGTAAACATCCGTCGGCTGGTTTCCACTCACTCTGGTCTCCAGCTTGTGAAGCTGCTTCTTTCCTCCCTTCAGCGCCATCTGCTCCGTCTCATCCAGTTTCACCTGCAGGTCTGTGGAACACAATCTGTCATCTGCAGGAACATCAGGTGATGAAGGGTCTTTACCAGCGTTTGTTTCGTTTGGTACCTTTCACTGTCGACTCCATGTTCTTCTTCATTCTCTCCATCATGCCGCTGCTGTCCTGCTCCTTCTTCAGCTCCTCCGCCATCAGAGCTGCCTGGAGGAACATATACATATACAGTATATGTACTTTATAAATTCATATAAACAAACATTCCCAGAATTATCTACAGCAGCATGACAGTTGATCTGTACGACTTAACAACTTTCCATCAGAAGGAAAGAGAAGCTGGAGCCAGTAAAACAGGATTGTATTAGTTCTAGTTTGGTCAGAAGTAAAAGGTCAGAGGTTATGAGTCAGGACTGACATCAGTGATGGCCTTCTTTGCTTTCTCATCCGAGCTGCGCCTCTCCTGTATGGCCTCTTCCACCTCTACTGTCAGCACAGACAGATCAGCCTCCATCTTCTTCCTGTGGTTCATCAGACCTGAGTTCTACAAGGAACAAGAAGCCGACATGAAATCAGTCACCGATCAATCTGTGAGTTAATCAGAGACTTTATCAACGATCAGCTGGTTCCCACCAAACCTCAGGGGGATCTCACCTGTGTGGAGAGCATGTTCACTCTCTCTACGACCTCCAGCAGCTCGTGCTCGGCCATCTTGCGGCCCCGGTCGTTCTGCTCCAGGACCAAACGGAGCTCCTCCTCCTCCGCCGTCATCAGAGAACAGCGTCGCTCCAACAGGAGGAGCTGTTCCTTCAGCTGGTTGCTCAAATGGACTTTATCCTCCAGCTCCACCTGGTGCTCTTTAACCTGGAACACATATTTTTTAATAGTAAAATATTAGTTCATGTGGAAAGTGCCCAGTTGAGGTTATTCATCTAATCCCATCCCAGGCTCCATCAGGCGTGGGATACCCTGCAGACGACCTCCCTGACCCGAGCCCAGAGAAACAGAAGACAATGGATGGATCTAAAGTTGTTTGAAAGTTTCTGCTCTCGTAACCTCGCTAACATTTGCATTAGTTGCTAACAAATTACTTACAAATCTTTCAGAAATGTGGGTTTAGAATCAGACTCTTTTCATTCATCACATTCTGTCCACAGAGGGGAAACAACACCAGGTTATCACTGGTTTTATTCAATCACTTCTTTGCTTCTACTGAAGTTAGCATGCTAACAGCTAGCCCAGCCTGTCTGCTGCCAGAGGAGGCAGTATAACTAAACAAATTAAAGCTGCTCAAGAATCACAAACCTTCAGTGTTTTGTTTGAGGTCAATTTGCAGTTACCTGCGTCTGCAGGTGTCGGATGATCCTTTGGCTCTCAGCCGCCTGCCTGTTGGCGTGTCCCAGCTGAACCTCCATCTCATTCAGGTCCGACTCCATCTTCTTCTTCAGACGAACGGCCTCAGCGCGACTTCGGACCTCCGCCTCCAGACTGGCCTGCATGGTATCCAGGGTACGCTGGTTGCCCCGCCTGGTGGAAAATGCAAGAATTTAGTTTACGGTTTTAAATTTGGAACCTCAACCTGTGGGTGGAAGGTGGTCCAACCAGGCTCTTACTGGTTAGTTGTAGGGTCTAAAGATGTCTAGCCTCTTCTTGGTCGATATTCCTCTAGTACAATGAGTCTGTTTCTTCATTCTGTATATTTCTTACCTGAGGATGTCGATTTCTTCTTCTTTCTCTGAGATCTTGCGGTCGATCTCAGTCCTCAGCTGCTGCAGCTCCATCTGAACCCTCAGGGTCTTACTCTCCTCGTGCTCCAGACTGCCCTGGTTGGTCGGTTGGTAAAGAGTTACTGAAGTTAACAGTCGAGCTGGAGGAGTGTTACAGGATATCTACACCTGGTTAGTCACTTACCTCTGCCTCCTCCAGAGCTGCTCTGATATCGCTCTTCTCCACTTCCAGGATCTTCTTGATCCTCTCCAGCTCATGGATGGTCTTCCCTCCATGACCGATCTGGTCTGTCATGTCAAGGATCTCGTCTGGAATGAAGACAATCATTCACTCAATTTGTTTTCTAAATGAATCACAAATATTTGGACCATGGAATCGATACAAACGCCGGACCAATCACAAGTCAGTCAGCTGTCAATCATGCCGTCTCGGCCTGTTTTTATTATCAAATAACTAATTCAAACCATCTGATCAGAAAAATGAGTGACAAGGTTGGTGAGGAAAAGTTGCATAAATGCTACTGTAGCGTTAGTTGTATGAGAACTGTAGAGAATTTTTGTTCATTGAAAAACAAACAAAGAATGAGACTGAAGTTCTTTGCTCTCATCTCGACTGGTTTCAGTCCATGGACGATAAGGATGACGGACAGACGGTTCGTCCAATCACCTGGTTCAATTTGAAAGCACCTCCCCTTTTCGTGATAAGAAACCATCTGGAGCACCAGGTCACATGTGGCTGCGATGGGAGGAGAAGAAGGACAAACCTTGTAGGTTCTTGTTTTCTCGTTTGACCGTCTCCAGATGGTCCAGAGCTTCTTCGTAACAGCTCTTGAGTTTGAAGAGCTCGGTGCTCAGACTCCGAGACTCCTTCTGTGACGACTCCAAGTCCAACTGACACTCTTCAAACTTCAGCTTCCAGTCGCTCAACAACTGGGTCGAACAAAAGAATCACACACACACGCTAGCATTTGAGCGCCAGTAGCAAATGAACCACACTGTTTACAGAACAACCATAATCAAAGACTTTAAAGGTCTGGAACTGTTTATCTCTGTCGGTCGTGTTGTCGACAAACCTTGTCAAAGTTGCGCTGCTTCCTGTCCAAAGCCACAGCGGCAGAGTTGGAGCGTTCAAGTTCAACCACCAGGTCTTCCATCTCCGTCTGGAGCTTCAGTTTGGTTTTCTCCAGCGAGGAACATTTGGTCTGAGACGCCTCCACAGCCTCTTCATTCGTCTGCAGCTTGAGAACCAACTTCTTCCTACAAACAAAAAAACAAGATAGACGGATGGATAGATGGATAGATAGATAGATAGATAGATAGATAGATAGATAGATAGATAGATAGATAGATAGATAGATAGATAGATAGATAGATAGATAGATAGATAGATAGATAGATAGATAGATAGATAGATAGATAGAGCTCCTGTCATCTCAGCCTGTTTTATATCATCAAATAATAACCAAGCCAATCTGAAACAATTGAATAAAACATCAGTGTGATAAGAATGACCCTAAACACATACAAAAAGCAGGTTTTATAGCCTGCATCCAGCCACCAGGGGGCGATCCAGACAGCTTGGTGGAGCTGTTATTCATCTGTATTTAAAGTCTCTGAACAGCAGCAGCAGCTTGCTCTTACTTTGCTTCCTCCAGCTCTTCTATCCTCATCACGGCCTCTGTCTCGTACTTGGCTCTCCACTGAACCACCTGGCTGTTGGCCTTGGACAGGGCCTTCTGCAGCTCGGCCTTGGCCTCCTGCTCCTCCTCCAGCTGCTCTCTGAGGAGGCCGCAGTCGTGACGGCTCGACTGCACCGAGTGAGCCAGCGCCGCACGAGCCTGAAACACAACAACAGGTCCGTCACAGGAACCAGCTCATTAAGACCTGAGCGTTAAAGCCGTGGAATGAGGGATCAGTGTTACTTTGTTCTCCTCCTCCAGCTGCCGCTTCATATCTTCAGAGTTCTGGAAAACTCCGGCCTTCGAGCGCTGAAGCTGACCAATCAGAGCTTCCCTCTCCTCCAGACGACGGCTGTATTCAGCTGCAAGAACAAGGTCAGGGTTCAGAGTTCAACCTTCTGTCAGAGATCACAGCGATGTTTTTATTCATTTAATTGAATAAAAACATAATAAAATATGTATTTATATATATGTATATATATTTGCAATCTGATTTCGTGCTCCCTAGGTTTATTTAGTTACAATTAGTGTATTTGATATTTTATTTTGAAATAAATTTGGATGTATCTTTGGCCATCCCTGCATGTGTGCGTGCGTGTGTGTGTGTGTGTGTGTGTGTGTGTGTGTGTGTGTGTGCGCGTGTGTGTGTGTCCTACCAATGTCGGTTTGTGCTCGTGCTTTCTGAGTGGAGACTTCAGTCAGTTGTCTCTGCAGCTCCTCAGCTTTGCTCCTGCTCTCATTCAGCTGGTCCTCATACACCCTGCACATCTTCTCCACGGCTCCCTACACACACACACACACACACACACACACAGATACACACACACGCACACACAAACAAACACACACACACAAACAACCCTAAAGTCAGACTTAAGATGTTCATATTTTGCCACCCTGACCTTGACCTTTGACCACCAAAATGTAATCACTCAATCCTTATAGGATATATCTTGATACACAGTCATCATAAGAAGGAGAATGACGGACACTTCGGCCGATGGCTGTCACCAGTGTGGATATAGACTGAGTGGATTTTTCCTATAAGGCCGACTGGTTTCTACCTTGGCTCTGGACAGCTGCTCCACGTTAGAGGCCAGGTCATCGGCCTCCAGTCTGAACTCCGTCTTCTCCTTCTCCAGTTTCTGTTTGGTTCTCTGCAGATTGTCGATCTGCTCGCCGAGTTCTGCCACCGTGTCCGAGTGCTTCTTCCTCAAGGTGGCGGCCGTCACCTCGTGGTGAAGCCCCGCCTCATCCAGCTCCCGCCGCATCTTCAGGAAGTCGGCCTCTCGCTTCCTGTCGGACACAGAGCTAATCAGCCCTACAGCGGAAAACAGCTCAACAAATAATCATCTTCTAAAGTTTTCATGGCGAACATTTCCACCAACTGTGTTGACCTGTTGAGGGCGATCTGTGCAGCAGAGGCTCCTCCCGCCTCCTCCAGTTTCTCTCCCAGCTCCTCCAGCTCCCTGGCGATGTCGTTCCTCTGGCGCTCGGCCTTGGCGCGCCACCCCCGCTCCGCCTCCAGCGACTCCTCCAGCTCCTCAATGCGAGTCTGAGGGAACGATCACAGACACAGTTCACTCCTGTAGCAGTGGTGACTTGAAATAAATCCTGTTCTGCATCTGCCTGAACAAACCAGAAGCTCTTTGACTTTCTTCTGAAGCTGAGCCACCAAACTCTGCTCATCCTCCATTTTAGACTGAACCTGCATCAACTCCTGGTCCTTCCTTCAGGAGGTGTGAAGAGAAACAGACAAGAAGGAAAGAGCAAGAGAAAACGGATCAGTAGAGTCTGTGTGGAGAAATGAATCTTTAACTAAGACAGAAGTTCTGTGTTTACTGAATGGTTGAATGAACAAGTTACTTTTTCAGTCTATCTTCCAAGTCCTCCTTCTGGGTCTCCAGCTCCTTCACTGAATCCACGGACAGCTTCAGATCCCCCTCCAGCTTCCTTTTGGTTCGTTCCAGTTCCATCCTCACCTTCTTCTCCTGCTCCAAGGAACCTTCCACCTGCATGGAAGAGAGGGGAGCAGCAGTAAGAAACAGAGAACAAATTCATGGAGCCTCTGACCAACACTTTAGATCCTACACTTTAATGAATCTGTGGTTCCAGTGACCTTCTGGGAGATTCGAATGGGTTCTCGAGAGATTTTACGAAAGGATTTTAAAACAGTGCATCGTAAAAGAGATGAGGGAATATCAACACAGATTACACTTATAGTAAGAAAACAAAAATGTTGTAGACCATCATGTGCAAAGGTTGAATTTATGTTTGTCCAGTTTCCATTTGTCTTTTCTTACATTGTCCACTTGCTGCTCGAGTCGAGTTTTAGCTTTGGCCAACATGTTGCACTTGTCCTCCTGAGCCTGGAGGTCGTGTAGAGCCGTCTGATGAGCTTCCTGCAGGGCGTCTTTCTCTCTGTTCAGAGACGCTATCGATTCGTCCAGAACACACATCTCCTGGGACATGTTCTTCACCTGGAGGGGGAGAGGAACGATTATTTAAACTGATCGACTCCAGACATCATCAGACAGAAGGTCTTCAACCGGACGCACCTTGTTCTCCAGTCCGTGTCTGTCCTTCTCCACTTTAGCCAGGGTGATCTCCAGATCGTCCACGTCCTTCTTCAGCGCTATCGCCTCCTCCTCCAGTTTGCGCTTCTTGGACGTCAGTGTGGCAGTCAGCTCCTCCTCGTCCTCCAGCCGCTCCTGCATCTCCTTCAGCTTCGACTCCAGAGAGATCTTGGACTGGATCAGCTGGTTGCAGCGGTCCTCTGCATCCGACAGGTTGTCTTGCTCCTGGGTTTAGGGAGAAGGCAGAAGATCGACTGTTTAGAGCCGAGCAGCGACGCAGGACCCACAAGACCCAGATCGTGTGGTTTAAAGCAGGTGTTTATCTCTGAAGGCAGATTATTGTTTATAATAATGCTTTTCCTCAATGCGAAATAACATCTCCAAGGTGAGATGATACAGAGGATTTGTGATGTTTCAGTGCGACTTACAGCTTGGAGCTGCAGAGACAGGTCATTTTTCTCCTGAACCAAATCCACCTGCTTCACCTCGGCCTCCTGACGCTTCACCTCCGACCTGAAGAAGAAAAAGAGAATCAAATCAAAGAGACAGACCGAAGAGGGGAGAGCGAAGAGCAGAAAAACTAAAACCCAAACATCTTCCATCGCCCACAGCCGGGCGGTGAACAGACCTTTCAAAGAGATCTTTTAGTTTGGTGAAGTCTTCGTTCAGAGAAGCCAGTTCTTTCTCCACCTGGGCGCTCTTGAGCAGGGGGCGGAGCTTATAGAACAGCATCATCCACGGCCAATTGCGCACTGTGAAGAAAGCTCTGAGGTTGAACTGGATCACGAACACAGCCTCTCTGAAAAGAAGAAATAAAGACGACAACTGTGTTTGTATCACAGAGACGGGCGACACTCCTCGAACCACACACAGATTTTTCTTTCCCGGAGTAATTAAGAAGATAAACCGGATATAAAACTCTCTGGGTGATATGATTCTCGACTCCTCGTCATATTGACCTTTGCAGTATCAGCTTCTCTCGTTGTTTCCTCTGCAGCTTCCCTCTGCACATGGCCTGGACCACGGTGAGGATCTCAGACAGACGAGTGTCCCTCATTTCCTCCAGAAGACCCAACAGACCGGCTTTAAAAAATACCTGAGGAGCAGAGTGGAATAAAACAGATCATGTTTAAAGTAAGTACTCGTAACAGCACAACCGAGTACTCTGAATATCTGTGTAGTACCTTAGTGTGTCCAAACTTGTACTGGGTGTGGTCGATGTTCAGGGAGCCCAGTAGTTTCTCCACGGCCTTCCTGCTGTCCACGAAGGAATCCTCCGGAATCGCAGATGGATTCAAGATGCGATAACTTGAAAAACAGACAAAAGTGCACATGGATTAGCTGAAGGTTTGAAAATCAGCTGTAGATCCTCGAGGGTAACAACACACAGACCGGACTGAGACAGAAGCTTGGGTTTCTGTGTTCGATTCCCGACTCACCGCTGTTTGAACTCGGCGTACAGGATGCGGTTTGGAAAACCCTTCCTGCAAATCCTGATCCCTTCGAGGACTCCGTTACACCTCAGCTGGTGGAGGACCCGGAAAGGATCCATCACACCTGGAAGTCACAAGGAATCACCTTAAACATCTCCAGCAACAGCCTCATAAGATCTCTACTGCAGCTCTCTGCCTCCACCAACCAGTGCAGTTTCAGGCTGAATATGTTTTTGTTTCCTCATATTGACCAGGGCCGTCTCCAGGTCGTCCATGAACACACTCTTAAGAGGCCAATGTGACCTTTAACCTTCCACCATCCCAAATCAAATCAGTTCATCCGTGAGTTCAAGTGAATGTTTCTATCAAATCAGAAGAAATTCCCTCAAGGCGATTCAAGAATGAGACGGACAGACAGAGGACCTGAGAACCCGACACCCCCCCCCACCCGGGGATGTGGTTACCTGGAGTCTTGGTCTCGTTGGGGATGATGCAGCGGACGAAGTGAGGCTCAGTGCAGCGGAGCGTCGTCATCAGCTTCTTCAGATTCTCCTGGATTTAAACACACAGAGACAAAGAGCTGTGGACTTCTCTCAGCTGAGTCTCAACCAATCACAGCCAGTCGAGGAGGTTGTTGAAGAACCAAAACCCAAACGTATTGTATTCTGTTGTGAGTGTGCAGCAGCTCACCTTGTGTAACTGGGAAACAGTTTGGAAGGAAGCTGATTTCTTCCTGTGTCTGGTTTGATACTTCGGATCAGAGGCTGAAACAACATCACAAACAAAGAGTTCACTGTTCGTCCACAGTGTCACCTCACACGTCTTTCTTATGTCTATTGATTTTAAGGTGAGCAGGTTTTTTCACATTTGCAGCCTCTGAGTTTTGTGACATTTGAAGTAGGTGAATCTTTGTCTAGTTACCCATCTCAGTGGTGATGTAGTTATCATAAAGTTTAGCCATCAGCTTGTTGGAGGACTTCTGGAACAGAACCACCACCGTCTCATTCAGAGGATCTCTGTTTTTATCCAGCCAGCCCGTGATGTTGTACGGAACCTAAAATCAAAACACAAGTTTCTCTTTGAATCGATTCCATCTTGGGATGTTGGGTTGTTTCCGTAATCTAAAAGAAGAGATCCGAGCATAGAGCCTTGAGGGACGCCATGTCACTTTTGTTCTTTTGTGATTCAAGCTCTTCAGATAAAAAAATATTGTTATTGTGCTTTGCTGAACCTTCAGTTCTTCAGATGTAGTGGAAAAATCTCAATTTCAGTTCTTGAATCAAACTCTTTCATATCTGGAAGTGTTGGTAAAATAAGAACAATAGCAGAAAAGTAAATCTAACTTACTTTCTCTGTCTGTCCATATTCAACATGGTGATATTTCTAAACTGCACGTTTACTTTAATTTCAACAATGATTGTCCCAGAAGATGTGATGGAGATATTTCCGCTGTAATGGATCAGTTTGCAAAATCATTCATGTTTACTCGTTTTTCTATCAATCATTAATTATTAACTATTGTCCAATTCAACTGGTGCAGAGGAACAAGATGGCTGATACGCACCACTCCAGCATAGTGAACCAGCTCGAAGTGCGACTCGTATTTGCGCTTCTTGTCCGGCCTCGGCCTCTGGAAGTTGGGCGACTTCCCCAGATGGTTGTCATAGAGTTTGGTTTTGAAGCTCTGGTCCGTGGCCTTGGGGAACATACACTCCTCTTCCATGATGGACAGAATACCCATGGGCTACACACAGAATCATGGATTATTTTCATAAAGGAGATGCTAAACCTTTATTCAACAATATGACTGCAGATTTGAGACAAACACACTTTCTCTATGAGGTCGATGCAGGACTGTAAGTCCAAGCCGAAGTCGATGAAGGTCCACTCTATCCCCTCGAGCTTGTACTCCTCCTGCTCCTGGATGAACATGTGGTGGTTGAAGTACTGCTGCAGTCTTTCGTTGGTGAAGTTGATGCACAGCTGCTCAAAGTTATTGAACTGCAGGAAGACAGAAACATTTCCGTGGTTCAGTGTCACAGACGTCTGAGCAACGTGGATATTTAAACAAACAAACTTAAACTGGTATCAACCTTTAAAATTCTGCAACTTTAAATTGTAAAATGTGGGTAAATGTAGTAAACTATGTCTCCAATGAAAGATGCTATGAAAAGTCCATATTCACATTATTATCTGTTACTCTGAAAAGGTGAAGGTTTCTTGGCTTTAGCCTGTGCTAGGATTAATTCTCTGCTAACCGCTAACCAAGGATATCATTCATTCCTGGGCAGGTCACAGAAGCTAACTGCTAATCCAGGCTAACGGGCTCCAGGACTAACTATTTCTACACCTGCACAATAAACAGGTTTTAAATCCAGAAATCTCTAGATATTTTGTCTTTGAAGGAACTTCTGGATGTGGACGGGATGTCTCTGTCCTTCTCTCTTCTTTACCTCAAAGATCTCGAAGCCGGCGATGTCGAGGACTCCGATGAAGTACTGCCGAGGCAGCGGGGTGTGTAAGGACGAGTTGATCCGACTCACCAACCACTTGAACATGCGGTCGTAGGTGGCCTTAGCCAGAGCTGCAACTGCAAAGTTCACCTGCACAGACACAAGAGAATCCAGTGAGCAGACGGACTCAGAGTTTTAAAGTCACTGGGACAGAGGATGAAGAGGATCTGGTTACCTGCTCCACAGTTTGTCCTTTGAAGATGAACTCGTTCCCGACCTTGACGCGGGGGTTCAGGAGACCTTTCAGCAGGTCGGCCGAGCTGATGCCCATCAGGTAGGCGGCCTTGTCCTCACCTGGACACACATCACACACATCACACACATGTACACACTCAAATATAACATCTAACAGTAATGGATGAACTGTGACTTACAGCTTGAACTCTAAAGTACAGGGACTTTATTTCATGATGTTCAAAACTGAAGAGTGACACATTAATATCATGGTAAATAATAAAAGATGTTTTTCATGATTTTGACCGACTTCAATTCAGTTTATGTTTGATTGGCAAAAAAGGCCAGACTGGAAAATACAGACTGTAATTAATATTTGACGCCACTTCAACGATCAGACTTTTAAATCCAAGTGAAAACAGCAAAATTAATGAGTCGACTTTAAGAAACAGTTTGTGTCTGTGTGTGAGAGCCAGATGGATCAAGTATATTTAATGATGTAACAGATGTGTTTCCATGTGTTGTCGTGTGTCTATCTGCAGTGTTGTGTATCCACAGCTCTCCTGCGGCTGCTCTTACTCTCGGTGCCGTCGGCCTCCGCCTGCTCCTCCCTCTGTTTCTTCTTGAACTTCATGTTTCCAAAGTGCATGATGGCGCCAACGATCTTATAGCAGCCGTACTTCTCCTCAGGAGTGAAGCCCAGTGTGTCCATGGCGTGCTGCACACAGCCAGAGGTCAGAGGTCAGAGTTAGCGTGACATCGGGCCTGTGCGTCTCTTTGAGGTCAAAGGTCACTTACGTCCGTGAGCTTCAGCTCCTCGGCGTCGTTGATGCTGTCCACCTTGGTCTCGCCCTGGCAGCAGAAGTGGTAGTCGTAGGGGTTGGTGGTCACCAGCAACATGTCTGCAACAACCCACAACCACAAATATCACAGCTTATCAATAACAAAGCACCTGGATCGCCCCCTGGTGGCTGGTAGCAGTACAGGTCTAATCTGTCATTTCAGGTCGTTCTTATCAAACCGACGTTTGCTCGTGTTTCTGATCAGTTTAGTTTGAATTATGTGATGATATACAAACGAGATGAGACGTCGTGATTGGTTCTGATTTTGAATAGTTCAGTAACAGTTTTGATATATAAATATGAATATCAGTGAATATTATGAGATTAATATCATTATTTGTAGGGGGTGATCCTGGCTTGTGACTGGACTGGTTATATCAGTGGGCGGGGTTACCTTGTAGCTCTGGCATGTGATTGGACATGATCTGGTAGTAGATGTGGTAGCTCCTCTCTCCCGGCTGTTGGAACACGACTCTGGATTTTTCCAGAAGATCTGATCAGATAAAACAAATGCACGAATTAGGTTTTATTTTAGTGTCTGATCGTTCAGGAATGAAGGAAATAGAATCGTGATAAATTCAGATCAGGAAGATTCCTGGTGTCTGTGATGTTTTGACCAAACAACAACATTTTAAACCAGTTTTACTACATTTAAGAAAACAACAGGCAGTAAACTTGACTTAAGAAATATCTAATCCACTATCACCACCTTTAAAATCCTTTCAGATCACAACTTACATTATTTTCATTATCAAATCGGCTGCAGAAAATACACTGATTATTCTGAAAGGAAATTTAAAATATATAAAAAATGTTAGGCCTATTCCCTTGCTACTTGTAAATGCTTAAAATAATGAATGTTATTGTATTGTATTGCAGTTTCAGCTCCTTGCAGTGGGGGGGTGCTACACAAATAAAAACACACCAACATCCAAAAACTGTGGAGACATTAACTTTTAACAAAATACAAATATCCAGAGCTGCTGCAAAGAATCTGAAGTTGATTAAAAACTCACAAATGTCGATGTCGGCAGACGCCAGCTTCCCCGTCGTCCCGAAGTGAATCCTGATGAACTTTCCCTGCCACACAAACACACACTCGTTACCACACAATAATAAATATTAAACTTTTAACAGTGACGAAGCCTCAGTCTTCAAGAAACTCACAAAACGAGAGGAGTTGTCGTTTCTCATGGTTTTTGCGTTGCCGAACGCCTCCATAGCCGGATTAGCTTCAATGATCTGGTCCTCCAAATTTCCCTGAACACACAAAGATGGAGAAAACTGTTTCCATATGTGACTCAGTGTTTTATGTATAATATAATATCATATTAATATATAAAATACAGGGAGCCAGTGAAGAGAGAAGAGATGTTGAGATGACTCACTCCTTTCTTCACATGTTCTCCCAGAGAAGCGATGATGGCGAAATACTGAATCACTCTCTTAGTGTTGACTGTTTTCCCTGCACCAGACTCACCTCTGACAACAACAACAACAACAACAACAACAACATACAACAACAAACAACACAGACGCATTGTCATTCAGGTCCAGGATGAAAAGATCACTGAAAACAAAAACTACTAAACATGCATGAAACAGGTTCATTCTACACTAATGAAGTTTTCTTCTAAACAAAGATCTTGTTGCGGTTGAGACTCACGTGATGAGCATCGACTGGTTCTCTCGATCTGTGGAGGAGAACGAAGCCATGAAATGAAACCAGCAGAGGAACAGAAGAACTCCGAGGAGAGCAGTGACTTCTGGGTCAGTATTAGCATATTAAATTCTCGTCTGACCCCCCAGGTGAGGTCAGGATGCCCCTCATCAACCTCAGAGGTCAGAGGTCATATCAGACTCACTCTGCAGCAGGTCGTTGTAGGCGTTGTCAGCGATGGCGTAGATGTGGGGCGGAGTCTCTGTGCGCCGCCTTCCTCTATAGGCCCGGACCACCTCACGAGAGTAGACCGGCAGCCACTTGTACGGATTGACTGTGACACAGAACAGCCCCGAGTAGGTCTGCACACACACACACACACACACACACACACACACACACACACACACACACACACAGTGAGAATAAGGACAGTGTGTCGGGGGGGTGACCTTCACTCAGAGACCTACGTAGATCATCCACATGCTGTATCTCCTCCTCAGGTTGAAAAGGACAGAAGCTTCGTTCAGGTTGGTCAACATGGCCATGTCCTCCAACATGTCGAACCTCGCAGGGTTCATGAGCTGGAGGACGTCTCCTTTCACCACCAGGAACTGAAACACAGGAGACCACCAGGTTGAAGATCACATGACCAGTGTGTGAAGATCAATACAAAGACCAGAGCAACATTATGATGATTATGAGATCATCATTAATACATAAGAGTTTGTTAAACTCACTAACTAACTAACTGACTAACTGACTGACTGACTAACTGACTAACTAACTAACTAACTAACTAACTAACTAACTAACTAACTAACTGACTGACTGACTGACTGACTGACTAACTGACTGACTGACTAACTAACTAACTAACTAACTAACTAACTAACTAACTAACTAACTGACTAACTAACTAACTAACTAACTAACTGACTAACTAACTAACTAACTAACTAACTAACTAACTGACTAACTGACTACTAACTAGCTAACTAACTAACTGACTAAACCACCAGGTTGAAGATCACATGATCAGTGTGTGAAGATCAATACAAAGATCAGAGCAACATTATGATGATTATGAGATCATCATCAGTTCCTAAGAGTCGAGACAGTTCCCCAATAAATATGGAGGAATGCAGAGAGCAGCGTTAAACTAACTAACTAACTGACTGACTGACTGACTGACTACTAACTAGCTAACTAGCTAACTAACTAACTAACTAACTAACTAACTAACTAACTAACTAACTAACTAGCTAACTAGCTAACTAGCTAACTAACTAACTAACTAACTAACTAACTAACTAGCTAACCCACCCGTCCGTCCTTGGTCTCCACAGTGGACTTGTCTCCATTCACTTCTTTCAGCTCCACTTCTATATAAGCTTCCGTCTCGTCAGGCATCCACACACGCTTTGTACCTGAGAGAAAAGAATCACACTCATTTAGATTTCTACACACAAACAAACACACAAACTACATTTCGACCACAGGATCTAAGAACCTCTGTGGGAACTGTGGGAACTGTGGGAACTGTGGGAACCTGGATTGTTTAGAATCGTTGAAAATATGTTTTAACGTCAAATCTGTAGCTGCAGTTTTGCTACGCGTGTTTTTCTGTTTTTCAACATGAACACGATTTAAATCTGTTCCGTTAATTCTAACAATCAAATTCACAGTGTCGCACTAACGCTGCCTGTACATTACAATTATCACAGGGTTGTTGTTGTTGTGTAGTTTTCAGACACAACCTCTGAGTTCCTTGGTCTCAACTGTGTAGGTATTTTGTTTGAAATGCAGTTTTAAATAGCATGTGTTAATTTAAAATGTGGATCAGTACAGTGAATATGAATCAATATGAATGTGTGATACCATCATAAGCCTGGGCCATGGCCGCCAGCTGCTCCAGGTTGGTGAGACGGATGAAGCGAGCAGCTTCTCCAAACTCGTCCAGATCCAGGAACCGAGACATCTGAGCACAAGAGGTTCATCAGTTAGACGCTGGTTTCAAACCACTTGTGTGTTTAGTGTGTTTAGTGTGTCTGTCCTCAACAGGAGCCCGTCTGACACGCCACCCCACTAAGACAGGTAGAGTGAGAACAGAGGCCGACACTTCGTACACATGTCGGACGTGTTTGACCGATCACCAAACCTCCAGCTACACAATCATATATGTGCTGTTAACTTTATTTCCACACCTGCTGCTGCAGTATTTGAGTATTTATCTGTAAATTGATGAGTTTTGAAAGTTTTGGAAACAATGGATCAAATTCCTCAGGCTTTGATTCAGTATAGAAACTGTTCATCACTAATAATAATATTGAAATCTACAAATGTCAAAGAGCCAAATCCCTGTTTGTCTCTTTCACTGAGAATCTTTATTTAGCTTCTGGGTGAAGACAAAGCAGTGAACTGGCCCAGCAGCCGTTTCCCATCCACCTCCACACATTCCTCAGGATCTCCAGCAGCTGCCACCACACACTCTCCCTGTATCACTGAGCCTCAGTCGCACAAAGACACAACCGCCACACAATCCTCACAGTAAATATAACCAGTGCTATCGACTCTCAGGCAGCAGATGTTTTCTCTCTGGGATCAGGTCTTAACTTGGAATCAGAAACAGATGAAGATATTATCTCTTTGCTTTTTATAAAAACAGAATCCAGTGTGAGATCAGAGAGAAATGAAAACCATTTATATCTATAGGCAGCTGAGCACGGGTCCATCTGACGGCTTGATTATGTATATGAACATTTAATTATGTCTGATTTAATATATTTATGTCTAATGCCACAATAAACAACACAATATTTTATATATTACGATTTTAATAATAAGGGTTAATTTCTACAAACAGCAGCCGAACACCAAAGCAGAGAAATAAAAAGTGACGACTCTGAACCAAACCAGCATCCGTAAAGTTTTTATCATCCTCTGAAGCTCAGCTCTCTGCTCTGTGGCCCCCTGGTGGACATGTGAGTGAATTACAGCTTCTTCATGAAACCATCAGTTATCAACTGGATTCAGAAACAACAGCACAGAGATACTTTCACACGTATGGTCCCAGCAATGCAGATTCATATGTACACATATTAATATCTAACTGTTAATTATGATCATCCCTTATCATAACAGAATTTAACAGAATGCATCATCTGAGCAGAACATAGACAAATGTTATAAAGATATAAAATTAGAAACAGACGATTTCACAAACCTCTGAGTTCTGATGAGGATTAAACAGCTTTTAAATTCAATCTGACAACTTCAGATGTTTGTGATTGTTTGTTTGTGTCAATCAAATCTGACTTAATAATAATTTAAACTAATGATTGTTAATTCAGTGCTGAATCATGAGGTCATAGAGAAACTGAAGATGATGCAGCTGCAGCAGTTTTTCATGCATCATCTTTGTGTTTCTAAATATCAACAACTTCCTCTGGTTTAATCATTTCACAGTTTTGGTTTTGAGCCGGTTCAGCAGCTGCGGTGCAGTTTGTAAACTCCGGACCCGACTCTGGATCTTCTGTGACCTCAGGACGGTTCCTCTGCTGAGACTCGAGGATGCTGTCGTCTCCAGAGACTTAGTGAAGTGGGCGTGGTGGAGGAGTCAGACTCTGGAGTACTCACTGTGTCAGGTTGGTCTGGTCCGAAGCTCCTGGTGGATTCTGTGTCTGTGCTGCAGCCTGATATGTGAGGATGATCTGAAGAACACAGAACCGAGCTCCGCCTCACTTTATAACCTCTCTGTAAAGGTCACCGCAGCATGTGACCTCCTCCGCTGCAGCTGATTGGTCCGCCTGGCGTCAGTGGACGGTCATAAAAGGCCTGATGTGGTCGTCATAGAATTCCAAAATGAAGCAGAGAAGCAAATCTAAAGCCACATGTGCTCATCCTCTGTCTCAGCTACTGGTTCTGTTCTATCTATGGAAGCTGAGCTACTGCCTCGCTCCATACTTCTCTCTCTCTCTCTCTCTGATGGACTCATCCATCCATCTATGGTCATCAGACCTCCATCTCTCCCTCACTCCATCCTCTCCTGTTTGATGGAGGATTGTTCATCACTTCTTTTGTTTGAATTGTATTAAATCCACCACGTAAAGTTGTTAACAGATTATTTATCGGCTGAAATCTCACATTCCCTCTGTCTTTGTGTTTCTGATTGTGAGTCTGCATCAAATCACAACAACAGGATCGAATGAAACTCAGTGTAGAGACATAATAAAAAGTCTGAGGTGAGAACACAAAGTCGGCTCCTTCTCCAGCTCCTGGTCCTCACGCTGCAGGAGAACCAGGAGCCCAGATGAACCTCAGCTCCTGTTCTTCACGCTGCAGGAGAACCAGGAGCCCAGATGAACCTCAGCTCCTGTTCTTCACGCTGCAGGAGAACCAGGAGCCCAGATGAACCTCAGCTCCTGGTCCTCACGCTGCAGGAGGACAAGGAGCCCAGATGAACCTCAGCTCCTGTTCTTCACGCTGCAGGAGAACCAGGAGCCCAGATGAACCTCAGCTCCTGGTCTTCACGCTGCAGGAGGACCAGGAGCCCAGATGAACCTCAGCTCCTGAAATCCTGCTGCAGGAAAAATTTTACTTTAGTAATTTTATATCATGTCTGAGGAAAAAGTTAAATTTGTGTCCTCTTCATTTGGTCTGTTTTTGTATTAATGACCGTTTCAGGTGATGTTCTCAACAAGTTAATCAGGTTTAGAAATGATGGACAAAGTGTTGAATGTGAGACGTGTCCCCTGAAGGAGGTCACAGCTGGCTCAGCCCTCTCTTGGAAAAGAAACAAACATGTAACTCACTGTTTGTTTCTCTCAGTTTCATGTAAAGGTCTCTCCCGCTCTCTCCCTCTCTCCCTCTCTCCCTCTCTCTCTCCCTCTCTCCCTCTCTCCCTCTCTCCCTCTCTCCCTCTCTCCCTCTCCATCTCCCTCTCCCTCTCCCTCTCTCTCTCCCTCTCTACCTCTCTCCCTCTCTCCCTCTCTCCCTCTCTCTCTCTCTCTCTCTCCCTCTCCCTCTCCCTCTCCATCTCCCTCTCCCTCTCTTTGTTTTCCCTCCTCTCATCTCACCTCCATCCATCCCTCGCTCTCTCTCCAGTTGTCTCTCCAGCTGATTCTCTCTAATCCAGGATAACTTTGTGTGAAGCTTAAATACTGAGTCACACACCCTTAATAACAGCCGGCAGACCCGAGTACACACACACACACACACACACACACACACACACACACACACACACACACACAAACACACACACACACACACACACACACACACACACACACATTATTTTGCAGACCTCTATCAAATCCTCCTTTTGTCAAGTTTTCGATGTTTGTTCTCCTGAACTCTGGGGTTTTGTATCGTCATCTTTTTTAATATTTGTTGTCTCAACTTTTATTCATGCGGTGAAGCTGGAGGACGAGAGGACGAGACGCAGCAGCTGGAGACAGAGAGGACCAGAACACACGACCGTGGATATTCATATCAGACATACCGTGAATGATCAGATTATCTGTGATAATAGGGACGTGTCTTCATTATCCTACATCAGGAAGATTAATGGTCTCGAAGTACAAAAGAATGAATCATAATCATTGTACAGTTATTCAACAATGATCATATTAAATACATAATGTTAAAAAGTAATAAAACAATCAGAAATTTACAAAAATACCTAAACTAAGTGTTTTACTGCAGACAGTCCCAAAGGGAAGCCTCCTGATCTCCCCCTGGTGGCCGCCCGCAGTATAGGTCACAAACCCCCCCCTCCTCCATGTTAGTAGATGGGATCTGAACCAAAGATGGTTTCTGTCGTTTCAGGTCGTTCAAGTGTTCCTGATCAGTTTGAATCACGTGTTTGATGATTTAAAAAGAGGCTGAGACGATGATTGACAGCTGAGACTGACTCATGATTGACAGCTGAGACTGACTCATGATTGACAGCTGAGACTGACTCATGATTGACAGCTGAGACTGACTCATGATTGACAGCTGAGACTGACTCATGATCGGTTAATGTCAGCTCCTTAAATGTTGTTGGATCCAGGAAAGTTTTAAAATTTTTATAATTTTCTCAGTAAATCTTTCATAGAACTAGATAAAATAAATCTTGACACATTAAGAGGGCTGATATTTATGAGTGTGAACTTGTGTATGTGTGTTCGTGTGTACACAAATCCACACACACACAACCCTTCTGCACAATGTTAATACCAAAAGAATGGAATATAAATCCTCTTACATCTGAGCTGGACGGCAACACAGAGACACACACACACACACATATTTGTAATTCTAGATCTGTGAGGACATTCATCAACATAATGCATCTGTAGCTCCTCACATGACCTGAAGCAACACAACTATCTGACCAACTGACCTGCTACACAAAGAGGCTGAAGATTAAAGAGATGTCCTCGACCCTACGGCCTGAAAGAGAGAGAGACAAACACACACACACATACACACACACACAAGCTATCCCATAACAATGGGCGCTGCTATAAATTTATTTTAGCTGAACAACAGAGAGACGCCACAGGAGCCGTGAGATAGTCCTCTCAAGCTCCCTAATGCTACACAAACACACACACACACACAGACACACACACACTCACAATGTTTTCCATAATCCTCGAACAGACATTTTTCTTCATTTCCTTCATGACATTTTATTTGTTTAGCCCATATTCACAAATCAGAAATCCCGACTTCCCAGATTTCCCAGTGCCAGATGTCGGACCTGGTCTGAAACCAGTAGGTCCCTCAGGTTCTCCAGGATCAGGACGAGCTGCTCGACCTGAGAAGGTTTCCAATATCTCACTTTCTGATTGATTTCCAAAATAGATGGAGGTTCATTTTAATTAAAGAACTTATTTAATCTCTAGAGGAGTAAATCATCTCCAGCTGTCAGTATTTCTTCTGCTCAAATGAATTTGGTGCATTATGAAGAACCTTCAGAATCATCATCACCCAGCGTCACTCAGGTCTTCAGCCTCTTTCAGCTCCAGCTCTGCAGGAAGCTGAGGAGATTTAACAGGAGACCAAACCAGGGCCAAAGAGAAGGTGACATCACTTCAGATACAGTTTGAGGTTTAAACTGATTCGAATCTGAATATTAATCGTTGTAAATGAGTCTCAACAAAACAGGGTTCAGCTGCTCCACTGGGAACAGCTGGGGGGTATCGATCAAATCAGAGGAACAGCCAGAGCATCAAAATACCTGAGATAACAGGGTCCGACACACAGACACACACACATACACACACACACACACACACACACACAGACACACAGGACCTGGTGACTGGTCTGGTCGGGCAGTAACTATGGGCTGCATTCCACCAAGGCTCCAGAGCAAAGCTCCAAAATCCTAATGGAAGCTCTACAAACACACACACACACACACACACACACACACACACACACACACACATTTAAAATACACATCGACCATAGGCACCACGACCAGATCAGCACCTGTCGTTCTGGAAACATGATCAAGAACAATGTCAACATTCATTGGGGAGATGTACTGTACATATTTACTTACAATTTATACATTACATCAGACACACACATACAGACACAAACACACACACACACAGCAGGGTGAGCTGAGAACAATACACTCTATTTATAGACCATAATACACTCACTCACACACACACACACACACACACACACAGACACACACACACACACACGCACACACAATCTGACTTTATCTTACCATTAATATTTATTGGTGTTTATTTGTATTTATACACTGTAACAAAGAAAAATACATTAATACTCATGATAATGTTGCTACAGAAGCGTCTGAGTCTCATGAGGCTGTTTCCAGGTCAGCTACACAAGTTCTAAGTGGGCGTTTCAGAGGGGACTTCTAGCCCCTCCCCTAGCAGCACCAGGAGACCCTCCCAGGTGCCACTCCCCCGGAGCCACTCCCCCTGACAACATGTCCTCCACCACTGTTCCTGGATCAGAGTAAACCTCCTGGTTTCAGTTCTCTCTCTCACCGGACTCGTCACTGACTGAAGCTCAGACTCTGAAGCTGTTCATGAAATCACATGATCAATATAACACATGATCCTCTCTGGGAGGTTTCTATGGTTCCTGTTCCCAGTGGAGTGCTGCTGGTTCCCTCTCTCTTGCTGAGGGTGAACATCAGAGGACCCACCTCGTTAAACCCAATGAGACAAACTGGGATCAGTGAAAACATACAACTAGAACGGGACTGAGTGTAGATGTGGAATCTGTTGTGTGTTTGTATGACGACACGTTGTGGTGAAATGAATCATTACTGTGGAACTGGTGATTCAATCAAAACGTTTAGAGAAAACATTGAGAATAAATAATTTTAATTTATATTCAAACTGAATAGTGTAAATATATCCAGAATACATGTCGTAAACAGTTGTACACAGTCAAAGGATTTAATTTCAATTCCATACATGAATATTTCAAGTATCAGATCAGTTATAGCATCAGATACGTTTCAGTGCTTTTCGTCAGACGGAAGAAAGTTCAAAGAAAAAACAGCATAGCAGTTATCTGGAAGAATCCCATCATGCATTGCAGTATATTGCAGATAACTTTGGTATTTTTATACCTAAACAACGCTCATCAGTAAATCTACAAAAAAAACAGCATCTGGATCAAAGTGGATGCCGAACAAACACGTTGGATTTCTTCTAAACATGTAAAACATTTAACACGTCCCGACATTAATCTTTTTTCTGATTATTCATAAAATATAAACTTTGTGATGATTCACTCAGAGGATTTCTTCAATCTGACTGAAATGAAACAGGATTTAGTGTTTGAGAGTTTTCTGAGGTTAGCGTTAAACTAACCTAAATGTGTGTCAGCAGATATTAAAGTAAATCACATTATTAACGTTAACTCTTGTTGAGTTTTAAATACTGACCAGTTACATTCAACAGTCTTTCATTCACTAACAACAAAAACATGTGATGCTTCATGGTGACTCCGCCCCCGTGACATTACTTCCTTAAACACGTGTCAATCACAAAACAGAATCTGATCCAGAGAAAGAATCTGAAAAATCCAGATTCAGTTTTTCTCTGAATCTCAGTGAATTTAAATATTTTCATAATAACAAACAAACCTTTAAATGTTAGAGGAAAGATCATTGATCATATTTAACACAACAATCGTAACTTGTTCCCGAAAGTTGATTTAAACTAAACACAAATGATTCAGTATTTCAGATTTTTACATGTTATTGATTATTGACTTTTTGTTCTGTTGAATCAAGTGGATCCACTGAAACAATATAAAGATTATTTCTAAATTCTCACATTTAAACAAACATGTGACATTTTTACAGTAGATTAAAAACACATCATTAATAACACTGATCATTTCTGTCTCAATTATTTTATATTGCTAATATTCATTCACATTTTGAAAAGTTCACAACAGTAACTTTAAAAACAAATTAATTTAAGCTTCTAACTGAAAAATTTAAACTTTTCAAGAAAACAAAATTCAGACAGAAAAGCTAAATGACCTGAAAGTGATGACAGTGAATAGGCTCCTCCCACTGACGCCTGGACGCCAGGTGTCAGTGAAACTAATGAGAAACAGATTTACAAAAATAATGTTTCTATTCAGGTCTTAATTTAATCTGTTGATCTGTGTTGATCATTCGTGTTGTGATGCGTTTCTGTCACTTGAAAACAAAACCAAGCAGCTGCAGAGTTTGTGATGTCATCATTAACGAGATGATGTCATCATAACGGTTGTTTTAAATCAGTGACGATGGAAGACAGAATTCACTCCATCATCCCTTCAGTTATTACATCATCACCTGTTCATATTCAGAACTGAAGCCCTGTTCTGATTGGTCAGAGGAGAGTTGTGATTGTGTTCTTCTTCTTCTCTAGATAAACAATTGTTTGTTTTGTTCCACTTCCTGTTTCCTGCAGCAATAAATGCATCACTTCCTGTTCTGCCAGTTTCCCTTTGTTTGTCCATTGAGAAATCCAAGCCCCCGATGATGTCACAACCACAAACTCTGCCCATGATGTCAGAGGAGAAGACTCCGCCTCCTGGTCGGACTGTTTGCTGGATAGAAAGATACGTTATTTTTACTCCAACACGTTTAATAATTCGTATGTAACTGACACTTCATCTCAGCTGAGGGTCAGTGAGCAGAAGTTCTGGAGCTGTCAGTCGGTCACATGACCTTCAGCCTCAGAAGATGTGAACCTGTTGTCATGGAAACTTGGTGATCAGCTCAAATGCTCCAGAGGAGCTGCTCCACGACCTGATGAGGAGATTCATCAGCTCTGTGTGTGTGTTACCTGTGTCAGGTGGGTGTATGTGTGTGGGTGTTACCTGTATCAGTTGTGTGTGTTTGTTTGTGTGTTACCTGTGTCCGTTGTGTGTATGTGTGTGTCTGTGTTACCTGTGTCAGGTGTGTGTATGTTACCTGTGTCAGGTGGGTGTGTGTTACCTGTGTCAGGTGGGTGTGCGTGTGTGTTACCTGTGTCCGGTGTGTGTATGTGTGTGTATGTTACCTGTGTCAGGTGGGTGTCGTGTGTTACCTGTGTCCGGTGTGTGTATGTGTGTGTGTGTGTGTGTGTTACCTGTGTCCGGTGTGTGTATGTGTGTGTATGTTACCTGTGTCAGGTGGGTGTGCGTGTGTGTTACCTGTGTCCGGTGGCTGTGTTGTCGTTGTTTTCTTTGTCTCTTTTTCCAGGTGAATCTCCGTCAAATTGAAAATCGACATTGCTGAAATGACAGTGACCTCATGATGACCTCATCTGAAGTGACATCGCAGAACTCAAGGTCAAAGGTTGTGATGAAACTTACTGTCAGGAAGCTTGGTCACTCTGTTTCCAAGGTTACTGAAGTACTGATGACTCATTGCGTCTTCAGCAGAGATCCTCTTCTTCCCTTCAAACTAACAATTCAAAAAATATTCAAATAAAGAAATGGTGTTGTTCAGTTATTAATGACAATATAACTTTAATGTTATTATTCATTATGATGATGTCACATCCCATTTGTGACACGTTCACTGACCTGCAGGAATTTTGACAACAGCTCCACTCCTTCACTGCTGAGCCTGAAAAAACACACACACACACACACACCGAAGAGATTATTTTCCATGAATGACTATTTTTAAGTTTTATTATTTAAATATCTCAGTCTTAATTAATTTATCTTTTTTAGTTTGTTTATAGTTTGTTGTTGTAGCTTCCTGTGCGTTCAGGTCTTTCCTAACAACTATTCCTTGACCCCGATGGAAGAAGGTCAAGGAAAGATATGAGGGAGAAGACGTAAGGAGTTAGGAAAGGAGAACCAGGAGAACCAGGAGAACCAGGAGAACCAGGAGAACCAGGAGAACCAGGAGAACCAGGAGAACCAGGAAGGTCCTCGGCCCAGTGGACAATTTGATCGCACCTGAGTGGGATCGGATCCCTCAGGAAGAAGCTAACGCTGAGTGTAAATGGGGTCAGAGGGTCGTCAGTGTAGCTGTGTTGTGTAGTTGTGTTGTGTAGTGTACCTGGGGGTGTGGTCACTCAGTCTCTCTGCTCTGTATTGAGGAAACTTGAACGTCACAAACTCGTCATTAGAACTGATCCCAGACCAGATTTGCTCTGTGGGTGTACCTGTACACACACACACACACACACGTTTTCTGGTAACTAACTCATTTTAAACTGTACCTGCTGTTACCATGGTGACTATGTTTAAGACACAACCATATGACGATGAGGTGACGTCACAGTGACATCACGCTTCATGAGTTTGTAAACAGGACCAGGAAACAAAGCCAGATGCTGATTGGTTCTTACCGAGTAGTTTGAAGATGAAGTGAAGCTCCTCCTCCACCGTGGAACCAGGAAACAAAGGTCGACCTGTCGCCATCTCATAGAAGATACAGCCTACGCCCCTACAGACAGACAGGTGAGAGAGAGAGACAGGTGAGAGAGAGAGAGAGAGAGAGAGAGAGAGAGAGAGAGAGAGAGAGAGAGAGAGAGAGAGAGAGAGAGAGAGAGAGATGGAGAGAATGTTACCTTTCCCTCAAGTTCATACAGAGTTACAGAAGTTACAGAATTCGTTCATAGTAATCAACCTGGTTTCCACTGTGTATATCAGTATAAGTATATATAGAGTAGCAGTACTGACCACATGTCGATGTGAGTAGAGTAGTCGGTGCTGCCCAGTAAGATGTCTGGAGGTCTGTACCACAGAGTCACCACCTCGTTAGAATACGTCTTGGTAGGAATCGACTTCGCTCGAGCTAAACCTGAAGTGAACAGAACAATCAATATGTTATCAACATATTCATATATCAATATTATCATTATCATAAACCTGACACACACACATGTGATTCATATTAGTTGTTAGCGTGTCTGTTGTATGTGAGTGTCAGTATGTTGTGTCTGTCGTGTGTCTGTTGCTAGTCACTCACCAAAGTCGGCCAGTTTGAGTTCTCCTCGCTCATTGATGAGCAGATTCTGAGGCTTCAGGTCTCGATGAAGAACTTTTCTTTTGTGGCAGTACGACAAACCTCGAAGTAACTGAAAGAGGAAGAGCTGCGAAAAGAAGTGAAGTGAGTAAACCATAAGCATGAGTCAACTAATTTGACCATGTGTCAACTAAACTAACCATGAGTCAACTAAACTAACCACGAGCCAACTAAACTAACCACGAGTCAACTAAACTAACCATGAGTCAACTAAACTAACCACGAGTCAACTAATTTGACCATGTGTCAACTAAACTAACCATGAGTCAACTAAACTAACCACGAGCCAACTAAACTAACCACGAGTCAACTAAACTAACCATGAGTCAACTAAACTAACCACGAGTCAACTAATTTGACCATGTGTCAACTAAACTAACCATGAGTCAACTAAACTAACCATGAGTCAACTAAACTAACCACGAGTCAACTAAACTAACCATGAGTCAACTAAACTAACCATGAGTCAACTAAACTAACCATAAGTCAACTAAACTAACCACGAGTCAACTAATTTGACCATGTGTCAACTAAACTAACCATAAGTCAACTAAACTAACCACGAGTCAACTAAACTAACCATGAGTCAACTAAACTAACCATGAGTCAACTAATTTGACCATGTGTCAACTAAACTAACCATGAGTCAACTAAACTAACCATGAGTCAACTAAACTAACCATGAGTCAGCTAAACTAACCATGAGTCAACTAAACTAACCATGAGTCAGCTAAACTAACCACGAGTCAACTAATTTGACCATGTGTCAACTAAACTAACCATGAGTCAACTAAACTAACCATGAGTCAACTAAACTAACCATGAGTCAACTAATTTGACCATGTGTCAACTAATCTAACCATGTGTCAACTTAACTAACCATGAGTCAACTAAACTAACCATGAGTCAACTAATTTGACCATGTGTCAACTAATCTAACCATGTGTCAACTTAACTAACCATGAGTCAGCTAAACTAACCATGAGTCAGCTAAACTAACCATGAGTCAACTAATCTAAGCATGTGTCAACTTAACTAACCATGAGTCAACTTAACTAACCACGAGTCAACTAAACTAAACCACCATAGAATATAACCTGCAGTAAAAGTAGGACAAAGCATGACGGTAAAGTTCTCATTTACAAAACTTTGTCCTCAAACTTTGTCCTCTACAGTTTATCTTAATAGGTATTAATTTGAGGAGGATATTTATAAAAAGTATAAATATCAGTATCAATAATAATAAATATAATAAAAAGGAAGTTCTCTCACTTTGAAGTTGTGAGCATGGATCACGTTTCCACAGTCGTCCAGGTACTGTTTCAAATCTTTGTCCTGAAACACACAACAGATACACATCAGACTCATTGACATACAATGTTTGTGTGTGTGTGTGTGTGTGTGTTTGTGTGTGTGTGTCTCTCACCAGGTACTCGAACACCAGTGTGAGGGATTTCTGCGTGTGAATGATGTCGTGAAGCGTGACGATGTTAGCGTGTTTCAAATCCTTCAACAGAGAAACTGGGAGAGAAAACACACACATTAATACACACACTGAATTTTTGTCTCTGTCTGTAGAATTGATAACGCAGTGTTATTGATAATATTATTGACCCTGTAGTATTATTGATGTATTATGGATAGTACTGTTGTCTTGATACTGCAGTATTGATGGTGTACCTTCTCTGATGGCCGTACACGGAGCTCCTTCTTCATGTTCCAGTCTGATTTCTTTCAGAGCCACAAGGTTGTCAGTCAGTTTACTACGACCTTTATACACTGAAGCATACGTCCCCTACACACAGACAGATAGAGACAGACAGGTGAGACACACAGAGAGACAGACAGGTAGATAGAGAATGCTATGAGCCGTAATCAGTTGTTCTACAAACAAATCACGTCCTCACCTCTCCCAGTTTGTCCAGTTTGATGTAGGTCTCCAGTTTCCCAAAACCAATCTCTGACTGTGGACACACAGAAAGACAGATACAAAGACAGACAGGTACAGAGAGAGACAGACAGGTACAGAGAGAGTGAATCTCTTATGATGCAGAGAAAACAATATATAAACCAAATAAAAACGGCAATGGGTTGAGGGGTTTGATAGAAGAACAAAAGCGTACCAGAGACACTCGGCGGAGTCGCCTGCTGATTGGCTGCTCAAACAGAGCTGGACCAATCACATTAAACTTCTCCAGGTAGTCGTCTGGAAGACGAATGTCAGCCGGTAAAGACAAACGTTTATTAATGTCCTGAAACACAGAGACGGGTTATCAGACAAAGATATATGAATGTGTTTGTTCTTGGACTTATATATTAGGGAGAAACATTTTGAGCATAGACCTGAGGTTGTGTGTGTCTGTGTGTGTGTGTGTGTGTGTGTGTGTGTGTGTGTGTGTGTGTGTTACCTCAGTAGAGATCTTCTTGTTCCTCAGTCTCACTGGAACTGGACTTGTCTTTACATCGTCTGAAGAAGCTGCATCACTTTCTCCATCTGAACTCATCTTCATATCCTCATGGACGATTTCTGAATAAACACACACAGAAACACACACAACGTGGTGTCAGTGGGAACAGCTGGTCGTCCACTAACCAGAAGGTCGGTAGTTAATCAAATTAACTAAGGACCGGATCGCTATCTGAGAGCAGACGGAGCACACACACACACACACACACACACAGACACACAGACTCACTCGCCCGCTCCTGATACTTCATGACGGCGTGATACGATGATGTTTTAAAAATTATTGTGACTTAGTCAACCACCAACATTTTCGTCTCGTCTCGTCAACGAAAGTTAAAATAGATTTAGTCATAGTTTTTATTTTCGAAGATCCGTTTTCGTTACGTCTTCGTCTCGTCTTAGTCACGGGAAAAGGGGCGTTAACGAATAGTTTTCGTCAACGAAATGAACACTGGTGAGTACCAACTCTTACCAAGTCTGTTGGTGTGGTTCAGGTAGGAGCTCAGGCTGCGTCCGAGGCCTCGAGGTTTCCTCAGCGAGCTGCTGTAGGACTGAAGCAGAGACTGAACTGAAGAAGAAGAAGAGGCAGAACCCCGAACCTTCAGAACAGCAGAAGAAGAACGAAGACACACCTCTGGGTGGGGAAGAGAGTAAAACAATATTATCAAACATATTATTATTACATAACAATTTATTTTTAAATGTAAGTAGTCAAGCGAGCAGCTAACGGAACACATGTTAAAGTCTCTTCTCGGTTCGACCGAGGTGTGTGTTACCTGAGTCACTGTGTGATGTCACTTCCTGGTTGATAGTGTCACTCAACGTCCTTTCCCCTCCTGCGGCCCCTCCCCTCCTCAGAGTGAGTGACAGCTGCCGTTTGATCTTCCTCATCCTCTCCATGAGGGGGGGGCGTGGAGGCAGGGGGGGGCGGGACTCTAGGGGGGGCGGGGAAGCCAGCCTGGAGACCACACCTACACAGGTAAACACAGGAAATGAACTCTGGAATCATCTCAGCATCTGAAGCTGTGAAAGGAACTGATCTGAGCCTCACTATCACTATGACAACAGATCTGTCACCGTGACAGCAGTTATAACTAGGGTACTGTCTATGTTCAGTGTTGTCTCTGTGGTACTGTCTATGTTCTGTGTTGTCTCTGTGGTACTGTCTATGTTCAGTGTTGTCTCTGTGGTACTGTCTATGTTCAGTGTTGTCTCTGTGGTACTGTCTATGTTCAGTGTTGTCTCTGTGGTACTGTCTATGTTCAGTGTTGTCTCTGTGGTACTGTCTATGTTCAGTGTTGTCTATGTGGTACTGTCTATGTTCAGTGTTGTCTCTGTGGTACTGTCTATGTTCAGTGTTGTCTCTTTGGTACTGTATATGTTCAGTGTTGTCTATGTGGTACTGTCTATGTTCAGTGTTTTCTATGTGGTACTGTCTATGTTCAGTGTTGTCTCTGTGGTACTGTCTATGTTCAGTGTTGTAACTGTGGTACTGTCTATGTTCAGTGTTGTCTCTGTGGTACTGTCTATGTTCAGTGGTCATGTCGATGATCAGAGTATTTCCATTCCACGAGTACCTCTATCAGTGTATGCAGTCGGGACCCGTCTATTTGCTGCAGGGAGTGATATAAATAGCAGGCACAGGTTAATCTCTGGAGCTGTGGCTCCGCTAACGGCTCTGCAGCTCGGTAGTGACGCGCTGCTCCGGTGACTCGACAGTAACCGTTACTCACCGGTCTGTCCCGGGGTGTCCCGGGTTATCTGTGGCTCGGTTCAATCTGAATATGTCCCAGGTCTCCGTGACTCCCAGTAATCTGCCGCCATGTTGCTGCTGCTGAAGGACACGCCCACTCACACTTACGTCACTGCACGGCGTCTCCGGCACGTGCCCCCCCCCTGCTTTATTTACTTTAAATAATTTTTTTACACAACCAACACACGGAGCAGGTTTAACAAAGACGAACAAACTACAAAGGTTTAATGACTTTAAAGTTACTATTGGTGTTTATTTGATATTTTAATAAAATAACTTTATAACTGTAAATGTGAGGTTTTAAACTTTAACTCTAATCTAAATAAACAGAAATTCACTGAAATCCAAATGTTTACGTGTTTCTCTTCATACTGATTAGATATTAATAAATTGACAATTTAATTTTTAATATCACATCAGATCAGTTTATTAAAGTAAAATCCGGACTGAAGCTTTCAGTGTGATGTCATCACCCCTATGAGACAGATCCAGAGAGACAGACAGACTTTATTTACATTTTTATTGATAAAATAAAAACAGGTCATTGGCTGTAATGAGCTCGTTAGCAGCTGTTACATAAGAATCAACCAATCAGGTCATCAGGCTGCTCCACTGGCGCCACCCCTCAACTCAGTCTGAGCTCAGATTGGCTGGTGAAGTTCATCAGTTTGTTTACTGTCTCTGTGGAAATCAGCCATCTCTCACTGTGATTGGTTGGAGTTGAAAATCTTGGACAACAGGGAGACATTTGATTGGCTCTTCTGCTGAATGGAGCGCGCCTTGTCAAGGTGCTTCTGGGAAATTGAGTCTTTCTTTTTGTTCTTCTTCATCTGGATCTCCTCCTCCGTCTGCCGCTGAGTGAAGTCCCACATCTTGTCGTCGGCCTGAGGAAAACAAACACATGTTATATTACAGGTGAGATGATGACCTGACCAGTGACCAACTGGTTTGGAGTTTACCTGTCCTCCGTCTCTTCGTCTCTTCTTCCTGTCTTTGTCCAGGTTAGAACTTATCTCCACATTGTTCAGGTAAAAGTTTGTTTCTTTCTTCGCCTGAGAAACTTCAGTCCTGAGTCTCTGCTGCTGAACTATCCTCTGATAGGCCAGCTGCTCGCTCAGGTGAGTCCACTGGAACCTGTGCAGGTACTACAGACAGGTAGAGAGACAGGTCAACAGACAGGTAGAGAGACAGGTCAACAGACAGGTAGAGAGACAGGTCAACAGACAGGTAGAGAGACAGGTAGAGAGACAGGTCAACAGACAGGTAGAGAGACAGGTCAACAGACAGGTAGAGAGACAGGTCAACAGACAGGTAGAGAGACAGGTCAACAGACAGGTAGAGAGACAGGTAGAGAGACAGGTCAACAGACAGGTAGAGAGACAGGTCAACAGACAGGTAGAGAGACAGGTCAACAGACAGGTAGAGAGACAGGTAGAGAGACAGGTAGAGAGACAGGTCAACAGACAGGTAGAGAGACAGGTCAACAGACAGGTAGAGAGACAGGTAAATTGCTTTTGATAAAAAGCGTCGGCTGGATGACTTGTAATTTAATGTGATTCATTGAGCTTCACTGACAAACCTTTTTCAAAGAGGTAAAGGCAGCAAACACTGAGGCGAAAACATCAGAAGAATTAATTTTCAAATGTAAGTACTCAACCGAACAGCTCACGGTTCAAAATATAGTTATTTATCTGTATTTTTGTTGCTAGGCTACAGCTGTGTGGGCGGGACAAGCTGGTGGAGCAATAGGAAGACCACACCCTATCATCTCAGTTCGGTCTGATCCTACGAAGGAGGTGGCCTCTGAATTTAGACTCAGCTGTCACCAGGTGACGTCAGAGACGTTACCTTGATGCTCCAGAGGTCAGCAGAGAAGCGATGGCGTTTCCTGTTTCCCATCTGCGTGTTGTGGAGAGACGCCGCCACTCGCTTCGCCATTCGTTTATCCCTGAACTCCACCCACCCTTCAGTGAAGTCACACCTTCTCAAGCCGGACTTCTTCTTCCTCCTTCTGACCTGAAGATCTGACGGATCAACACGTCACTGGTCAGCGATTAATACCATCACTGTGGTTATGTGTGCATTTGTACTTTTGAGTGTACCTGGGTGTGAACTTGTACTGGTTTGTGTACTTGTGTGTGTACTTGTACATTACCTTCAGGTTGCAGGAACACTCGTCCGATCTCTCCGTGCACGGACAACATGTTCCTCAGGTGTTTGGGGCGGAGCTTCGGAGGAATGTGACCTATGTAAACAATTCCTGGAACAAACTTAGAATCTTTGAATTTCATCTTCTTCTTCATCACAGCAGCATCTTCAACAGCTGGTCCTTCCCCCTCGTCCTCCTCCTCATCTCCCTGAGCTGTAGTCATCTTTCCCTCTTCCTCCTCTTCCTCCTCTTCCTCCTCCTCTTCCTCCTCTTCCTCCTCTTGAGCTGTAGTCATCGTTCCCTCTTCCTCCTCTTCCTCCTCTTGAGCTGTAGTCATCTTCCCCTCTTCCTCCTCTTCCTCCTCCTCTCTCTGAGTTGTAGTCTTCCTCTCATCCTCCTCCTCCTCCTCCTTTCTTTTCTCCATCTGTAGAAACAGTAAGATTAACTGATGACAGATTGCTGTGCTCTGGTTGTTATGGTTTATTGTTCGTGCTTATGTCTGTTTGTAACTCATAAAAACAATTGAATGCTGATTCCTGGTTAACAAGAACATTCCACTTCATATCATAAACAATCGATATCACAACAACCTTGTCCACAGGTCAAGTCTCAAACAGTGAACGAAGCAAATTAGATCAAAACAGAAACTCAATAAGCAAACGGGAGGAATTGGAAATATGGTAGATGGTCTGTACTTATAAAGATATTTTCTTCTTAAAGATCTAATAAAAAAAAACTTGTTTTACTTGCTTCTATAGATTCCTCTCAGGTAGATGCTGCCTCATCTTTTACAGCAGTGGACACATCTAATGTGTGAAGCGACACATTGACCCATGTACAGACTCAATAACCACTGGTGGAGGAAGTGAGTTAGTCAACGTTTCACTTAAATACTTTAAAAGTACCACTTTATCTTGAGTCAATGTAAGTACTAGCTTTTAATAGTAATAGTATTAAAACTAAACGTACTTGTGTATCATATTTCCTAATGAAGCAGTCTACTACATCATTATGGCTGAGTGACTGTAAATATACTGAAGTAAAGTACAGACATATTAAAGTACAGTAGAGGTACATAAGAGAAGTACATGTACCACCACTAATAACTGGGCTGCTCATCACTGCTAATAATCACTATCGATCATCACTGATCATCTCTGTTGATCACGTCTTCACTTCCGGCTCCTCCTCCTTCACATTAAAACTCGTCTTCACTTTGTTTCTTATTACACAAAAGAATAATAACTAAAAACTCACCTTTTCTTCGCTGCTACACGTGAAAAACACAACGAGCGACGGCTGCGTCGCGTGGAAATGACGTCACATAGCTGCTCAAGGAAAACCAGCTGATACGCAGGACCGGTTCTTTCTTCAAAATAAGACTTTGAGACCCGAATTGAAAAATTGGACGTTTTCATTTCCAGTATATTTTTAAGCAGACAAATATGAATTGGTTATTGGACGCTATGTAAAAATAAACGTATGTATGTGTGTATATAAATATGTTTATAGAAATCTGCCTCGCTCCCCACATGTGTTCCTCAGGCTGGGTTCCTCAACCGGAGCTCCGGGACTTAGAGGGCTCATCTCAGTATTCTTAATTTAATACATTACATATAATAGAATGAAATAAATTCATCAAATTCAAACCTTGATTCGCAGAGACTTGTGACGGATGGACTCCGACTTGTTAAAGCGAAATCAAACTTTTACTTTGAAATCTTCAACCGGGAAGTGTGTGCATTTTCGATTCCTGGCGGCATGTTGTGAAGAAGAGGAAGAAGAAGAAGAAGAAGAAGAAGAAGAAGAAGAAGAAGAAGAAGAAGAAGAAGAAGAAGAAGAAGAAGAAGAAGAAGAAGAAGAAGAAGAAGAAGAAGAAGAAGAAGAAAAAGAAAAAGAGCAGGTAAACACTTTCTGAGGGTTTGTATTTGATACAGAGCTGAATGAACACGTGATGAGAAGTTTGAGAGTGTCTGAGGAGCCGGAGACAAGAGGATAAGGACCAGGACCAGGACCAGGACCAGGACCAGGACCAGGACCAGGATCACTGGATCAGGATCAGGTCCAGGACCAGGATCACTGGATCAGGACCAGGACCAGGACCAGAGCAACACTCTGTGGGACATGATGGTTTCAAGGAGCCACAGAAGTGTCCCACAGTTAAATGTAAATGTAAAGATAAAGATCAGCAGATCCCAGTATGAACACCTGACACTGACATTACAGGTTCAGACTCACTGGTTCCAGTCCCCCCACAGCAGAGCACATGTACCTGACACCACTCAGACATCTCACACAAACACAACTCAGGGTCATGGGTTCAGAACTGAGGAAGGGAAACATAAAGTTTGATTTTTTTCAATGAAGACGATTAAATATTTCTTTATGTATTTCCACAGACCAAACGCTCTGGTAGGTGGCGCTGATGCACCTTAAACGTTCACCACCAGTAAAGAAGAAGAAGATGCTTCGCTCAGTTTCCAGTTTACGTTTAAGTCTTAACGTGAAGGTGAAACTCGTCTCCGCTGGTTTCCAGTTCACCTCTGACCTTCTGCACCTTCAGCCGCCACAACTCAGCCAAGGTTAGAGAACACAGGTTCTACTTCACACAGCTTCTTTAATGCAATGCAAGTGGATCACTACTCGTTTGACATGTTGCAGAGGCTGGTCTGTCCCAGCAGGAGGCGCTGGAGGTGCTTCAGGCTGTGAGGAGTGGAGGTGGGGGGGCGTCAGTCTCTCTCACTGCTCTGGAGCTCCTGCAGAAGGAGGCGGAGACGAGGAGCATCGTGACCTTCTCCTCTCGACTGGACGCTGCGCTCAGCGGCGGAGTTCCTGTCGGGAAAACGACGGAAATCTGTGGAACGCCAGGAACCGGGAAAACACAACTGTGGTCCGACACACACACACACACACACAAACTTGATCCGTTTTTATTGACAAACGGTTGATGATGTCACTGATCATGTGACCCTGTGCTGATCAGTCTGCAGCTGGCGGTAGACGTCCAGGTGCCTCAGTGTTTCGGGGGGGTCGGAGGTCAGGTGGTCTTCATCGACACCGAGGGCAGCTTCCTGCTGCAGAGAGTCACCGACGTGGCCGCGGCCGCAGTCAGACACTGCTCCTTATTGGTCGAAGATGATGAGCAGCGTGTCGCCATGACAACGTTCACCGTGGAGGATATCCTGTCCAACATCTTCTTGGTAATGACAACCGGTCGACATGGTAACAGAAGTCACTCAGGTTTGAGACTGATTCTGATTGGCTGATTGTCCCTCAGGTGCATTGTTTTGACCACGTGGAGCTGCTGGCGGAGCTTCACCTGCTGCCCGACTTCCTGTCCAATCACCCGAGGGTCCGCCTCCTGGTGATTGACAGTGTGGCATTTCCATTTAGGCGGTTTGACGACCTGTCACAGAGGACACGCCTCCTCTACGGCCTCGCCCAGCAGCTTTTTGCTATGGCAACCAGACACACTGTAGCTGTTGTGATCACCAACCAGATGACCACGCGGGTGCGGGGCAGCCAATCACAGCTGGTCCCTGCCCTTGGGGATAGTTGGGGCCACGCCTCCAACATCAGGCTCCTCCTCCAGTGGTCAGGGTCACAACGCCTGGCTACAGTTGTTAAATCTCCAAGTCACATGGACGCCACCGTCCAATACCAGATCACCTCAGACGGCTTCAGAGACAGTGACCAATCAGGAGCCGGCTGATTGGCCGGAGGGTTTTCAATATGTGAAGATGAAGGAGAAGATTCTGCTCGGACATGTTCATGAGTTTCACTGTAAATAAATAACAGATTGTATAGAGTCAATAATAAATAATAATAAATATTACATTTTTCCATCAGAAATAAGCTCAGCACATTTCCCTTTAGAAGCAGGTCTGATATTGAGTGGACGTGTTTTTATGTAGTTGACAATTTTTATCGCAATGTCAAGAATATGTTTAAGCTCTGGTTCAAGTGTTTTGCTTGCAAGAGATTCTCTGTGAATAATAATACAGTGTGTGGAATGTATGTGCGGCGCCACAGTCCTGTCCCGACACACAGCAATACAGTTTACTGAAGAAGTTTAATATATCTGTGGATTCATCTGACTGTAAAGCATATTTATTTTTCTTAACTCTGTCCACCAGCTGGCACGTTATGTCCTGGGCCATGTCGGTGACGCACCGGGCAGTAGTCCCGTTAGACAGTGGCACTGATTCCAGATCGTTCCAGCAGCGAGTTTAATGTTTGGCGAGTGTGTCTGTCTTTTTGCTTGTGTAATTAAATATGCCACATCATATGCAGCCCTTTGAGCTGCGGCTGGGGTTGGCTGTTGATTTAGTGAGGACTTTCTTTCGGCCTTGTACCTCTCACTCATTCCTCTAATCGGTGTCTTAATAACCTCATGGGTCAACAAAGATAAAGGAAAAAACTACCCATTACCCATTATTGTATTAATATACCGGTATGTAAATATTAATACAATAATGGGTTAAATATTCCATTTCAAATTATTAAAAAAATTGCATAGGTTTTTTTGAGGGCATCTCGCGACCCACACTTGCTCAGAGTCTTTAAAATCATAACACACACATATTCTTTGTGGAACTTGGGACAAGATGAGACAGTTTGTCTCTAAACAGGCGACCCCTAGTGTCCAGATATATGTTCACAGTTTGTTTCCAGAACTCGGTAAAATGAATCTTCTTTAAATTTGGTGTAAACGTTCACAGAGGAACTGGTTGGATTCTAGAGGTCAGAGGTCACTGACCTGCTTGTTATATCTTCAGAGAATTTCTTCACATTTTGTTGAACCTTGATCACATTTTGTAGATGATATCAAAAAATCAGTTTGAGGAATAAGTTGTAAGTTACAGAAGAAAGAATGTGGAACGCTGCGTGAACAAGCGGGGTTCTTCAGGTCCTTTAGAGAAGTGACAGTTTGGTAATTTCCTGTGAAGCAGGAAGTGAAGCAGCGTTAGAGCTTCAGTCCTCAACATGAACGCTCATCTCATCCTCATCTTCTTCTTCCTCAGTGAGTTGATCCGTTTTTCTTTCTTTCTGAAAACTGTTTTGTTTCTTTTCAGTGAATAAGATTTGTGTTTCTTTACGTCTCCTCTGTCTCTTTCACTCGTTTCTCAGTTTCATGACCTCAGGTTCAGAGTCGTAGTTTATTAGCAGAAGTGATCGACTCATGTTTCACTCATTTCCTGTGACAACGTTGCGTCCAAGAATTCGTTTTTTTTTATTTGTGTGATACCTTTATTATTTGTTTCATTTCAGACTTTCCTGAAATAATCATTTAATCTTTTTATCTGATTTTTATATATAGTTTCCTTAAGTCGTATTTAGACTTTTATTTGTTCCCTGAGGTAAATTCAACCTGAGACAAAACATGAAATTAACCAACAGTCAGGGCCTGTTTCTCAGAATTTTTTGAATGCCATTAAAGCTGTGGTGAGAAAACATCATGAGTCAGTCTCAGCTGTCAATCATGAGTCAGTCTCAGCTGTCAATCATGAGTCAGTCTCAGCTGTCAATCATGACGTCTCAGCCTGTTTTTAAATCATCAAAAACTGATTCAGACCAAACTGAACAGAAACCTTTGAACAAACTTCATTGAGATAAGAACGACCTGAAAAGACAGAATCATCTGTGAGAATCATTTATTTGTTCTTTGGTTTCTTACTTTGGTCCGTGTCCCATCTGCTAACATGGAGGAGTGTTGATGTTTCAGGCTCCTTGATGCAGGACACTCTCACTGAGTCTGTGTACTATGGACCTGAAGGAGGATCCGTCACAGTCAGGTGCTCATTTGTCTTCCCTGGAATGACGAAGCGTTTCTGTAGGGAGTCGTGTGAAGACAGAAACGTCCTGATTGAGACAGAAGACGTCTCAGCTCAGAGCGGCAGATACAGCATCGAATACAAAGAAGGACTCTATCCAGCATCTTATTCATTTATTCATGTGACAATAAAACAGCTGAAGAAGTCCGACTCTGGAAAGTACATGTGTGGATTGAAGAGACCTCTTCTTCTTGACTCAAATGAAAGAGTTGAGATCATCGTCACAGACGGTGAGTTTCTATAGAAACTGTTTCAGATTCTACAAATATTCTATAAATCTATTTTATTTGTTCATCACCAAATCATAGTTTACATAATCTCCATTGACCCTGGTGATAATGTAGTAATGTGTGTGTGTGTGTGTGTGTATGTTGTGTTGTTAATTGTTTCACAGCTTCACCTTCTTCGACACCGAACTGGTCAGTGGAACCTTCTCCAACATCTCTCCCAGCAGCCACAGCTCCCACCTCAAGATCTCCTGAAACCAGTGAGCAGCCACCATCATCTGCTCCTCCAGCCCAGTCAGCACCTCCAGCCCAGTCAGCACCTCAGGTAAACAACCAGTAAGAAGCTGTTTCCATCAGGAAACTGAAAAACGAACAAAGATTCATTAAATCTCATCGTGATGTCATCGTGGCTGAAGAGGAAGGAAGTGATGCTCGCGGGATTAAACTCGTGCTTCTTGTTTCTATTAATGGTTTTAATATAAACTTCATGTTACTTAGATCACAGCTCTTCTGCTGAATGTGAGTTTCATCTTCATCATCATCATCACACTCTCAGTGACTGTGATGGTTTTCTGCAGGATCAGAATCAGTAAACACACAGGTAATACACGATGCAATATTACACACACGCATACATACACACACATCATTCGATTTATTCATAATACATTACATAACAGACAGTACTTTGAAATGTACAATACTCGTTAACAAACAATATAAATGTGTTTCTAAATGTTTAAACTGTTTAGTTGCAGGTTGAAGACGACTCCATCACGTGAGGAGGAGTCTCACCTCAGTGACTCACTCCACAGCGCCCCCTATAGACTTCATGTTCTCTGTTCTCCACTTATTAATAAACTTTGTATCTATTCATATGCATTTGTTACCTCTAGCCTGAATTACTGTACCTATAGATTTCAATTAGTCGACCAAGACTCCTCCATGCACACACAAGTTACTCATGGAGTTCCACAAGGTTCGGTTCTCGGACCTGGATGTGTTATATAATGTCGCGCACAGCCACGCACACGCACACACACTATTAGGCCTATGCAAACACGGGCATTAATACACCACAAAAGAAAAACAGCCTTACAGCCATGATATTATTTTAAAGCATTTTAAGAAATAGAATATAAACATCAGGGCTGAGTGAGCATATACTGTAAGTATAACAAAGTGCGCAGGTGATGTATGTATGCTTAACGAGCAGCAGAAACCTTATTGCTGTCATGTGCAAAAACTTGAGGCTTATTTATTTTAGCCTAAACATTGCTTTAATTTCTTAAACTCCATAATGAGATAGGTGAGCAATATGCATGGAGCAGAGCAGGTCCATTATCTGCTTTATTTTGGAATCGGTGACTCTGAGCTCATTCTCCACGTTTAGCTGCGCTCTGTATTTATTCTTTATGTACGTCAGTCTTGATAAGTTTTTATTTTTATATAAGTTAAACATCAAAGCCAAAAACAGTTAAAGATTTACAACACTGTCACTATTTCATATTTATTAGATGTGATATTTAAAAAATATTAAATTTATTATTTATAAACAGCTAAATATCTTTAAATTTAAAGTCACCACATGTGTGCTTGACTCAGATCGATGTTGAAAGACGATGTGACTGACTGTGAGATGAAGACTGAGGTTCACTCTTAATAACATGATTCAGTCGTGTTCTATAATAATACCCTGTGATAATGTAACTCACCTTGAGGGAGAGCGTTCTCCCACATACACAAACAACTGGCCTCGTTCAGATCACAGTCACAATGACTCACAATGTAAAGAAGTAGATTGTTCCTCCAGCAGCTGAAGGTCAAACATCCGACTCACACAGAAACACATCAGGTGCTTTACTTTGTTTGTTTCAACGTAAAAATATTCCAGACTAAATAAAGAAGTTTGTGAAGTGACGGTTCATCAGAAATGATTATTGTGTCTCTGACTGAAAAGATGATGACCTGTCAGACAACTCCTCCAACCAGGTGAGCTTCGTGTTGCTATAGCAACTGACTCAGAGTTTTCACTAAACCTGAAACAGACTCAGCTGCTGCAGAGCAACAAACAAACTCCATCTCCCATCATGCATTGCTGTTGGCCACAGTTGCATATCAACTTATTGAGTCAATATTAAACAGAATACTCCCAGACAGCTGTTCCCATGGCAACAGATGCTGTTATGAACACCTGAGCAGGTGAACACAGACAGGAAGTGACCAGCAGAGGGCACTGTGGTGTTTCCCTGTGAGGACCGACTAACACACAACACACACAAACGCACACACTAACACACACAGCAGAATTAATTAAAGAGAGAGAGAGAGGTGTTCAGCCCTTCACTGATTGGAGGGGAGCTTCTTCACGGACTCACCGGGACCGAGCGGAGTTCCGTCGGCGGCTTTCTGCGGAGCGACGCCGGGAGCCGAGCATCGCTGAGCGGATCCAGGACCGAGGTCAGACCGGGAGGAGACGGGCTCCGGTGAGTTACGATGGAAACCAGAGGAGACCGTGATTAAAGATAATGTGAATGAGCCGGAGTTAAACGTCCATTAAACGGATTAAATATGAATCTCATTTAATTTATTGAATATTATGAAATAATTGATTATTGATGATCAGGAGACATCAGATCAATCACATTTATTCCACACGCTCCTTCTGTCAATCAGTTCATCAATAGAGAGAAACATCTGGTTTTCTGTTGCAGATGTTTCATAAACCAAACATCGATCCATAATCCTTCAATTGATCTGATTGATTCAATGATCAACAACTTTTAAACCGTTTGTGGGACTTGTATTTATTCTAAATATTAATAAGATTATAATATAATAAACTATAATGTGAGAAGCGTGAAAACAGTGAATCACTTTTTCCATATCACATGATCTTTCTTTTTGTTTGTTGTGTAAATCGTATTAAAATGTTTTGTCATCATCTGCGTTTTAGTTTTGATGTTGAAAAGCTGTATAATGGCAAATAGTTAAAGTTAACAAATTAAATTAATTTACCATCATACAATAAAAATATTGATTCATTTACAGCCAGTTGTTGAACACATGTTGAATGTGATGATCAGATGGTCACCTGTTTGTCCTCTGCAAAGATAAAACACAGTAATAATGATAATAACAACAAATATTCTTAATAATAATAATATTAATAATTTTCTTCTTTAACTTATTTTGATCACTGACAAATATTCAGATAGTTCCTTGAAGAAAATGTTTTGAATAAAGTT
>CM076725.1:24477661-24552661 GCA_038501795.1 Pseudopleuronectes americanus | reverse complement strand
ACTGAGTAAAGACAAGGACAAAACTAAAGAGAGGAATACACACAGATAATAAACCTCTCTCTCTCTCTCTCTCTCTGATTTGTCTCCCTCTCTCTCTTTCTCTCTGACCTCTCTCTCTCTCTCTCTCTGACCTGTCTCTCTCTCTCTCTGACCTGTCTCTCCCTCTCTCTGACCTGTCTCTCTCTCTCTCTCCCTCTCTCTGACCTGTCTCTCTCTCCCTCTCTCCTTCTCTCTGACCTGTCTCTCTCTCCCTCTCGCTGACCTGTCTCTCTCTCTCTCTGACCTCTCTCTCTCTCTCTGTCTCTCTCTCGCTGACCTGTCTCTCTCCCTCTCTCTGACCTCTCTCTCTGTCTCTCTCTCTCTGACCTGTCTCTCCCTCTCTCTCTCTCTCTGACCTCTCTCTCTCCCTCTCTCTGACCTCTCTCTCTCTCTCTCTCTGTCTCTCTCTCTCTCTCTGACCTGTCTCTCCTCTCTCTCTCTCTCTGACCTCTCTCTCTCCCTCTCTCTGACCTCTCTCTCTCTCTCTGTCTCTCTCTCTCTCTCTGACCTGTCTCTCCCTCTCTCTCTCTCTCTGACCTGTCTCTCCCTCTCTCTCTCTCTCTGACCTCTCTCTCTCCCTCTCTCTGACCTCTCTCTCTCTCTCTCTCTGTCTCTCTCTCTCTCTCTGACCTGTCTCTCCCTCTCTCTCTCTCTCTGACCTCTCTCTCTCTCTGACCCTCTCTCTCTCTCTGACCTGTCTCTCCCTCTCTCTCTCTCTCTGACCTCTCTCTCTCTCTCTCTCTCTCTCTCTCTGACCTCTCTCTCTCTCTCTCTCTGACCTGTCTCTCCCTCTCTCTCTCTCTCTGACCTGTCTCTCTCTCTCTGACCTGTCTGCAGCTCTGTGATGGGTACCAGTACCAGCTGGATGAGTTCACCTGTGAGATGTGTCCATCAGACATGCGTCCCGCCCCGAACAGAACCACGTGTCGTCCGACGCCGATCATCAAGCTGGAGTGGAACTCGCCCTGGGCTCTGGTTCCTGCCTCCCTCGCCATGCTGGGTATCTTAGCAACCAGCGCTGTGGTCATCACCTTCATCCGCTTCAACGACACGCCCATCGTCAGGGCGTCGGGTCGAGAGCTCAGCTACGTTCTACTGACAGGTACATGCTCACCTGCCAGCAATGATGTCAGCAGTGATGTCATCAGCAGTGAGGATGACATCACCCGTCTCTCTCTGTGTTTGCAGGAATCTTCCTGATCTACCTGATCACGTTCCTGATGATCGCGGAGCCGGGTGCGGTGGTGTGTGCGTTCCGGCGCCTCCTGCTGGGCCTCGGCATGGCCATCACCTACTCCGCCATGTTGACCAAAACCAACCGCATCTACCGCATCTTCGAGCAGGGCAAGAAGTCAGTGACCCCGCCCAAATTCATCAGCCCCACCTCCCAGCTCGCCATCACCTTCATCCTCGTCTGCGTCCAGGTGAGTGCTCAGGTGTCACATGACCTCCCGATGGGGGGGCAGCAGCTGGTCACATGACACAGGTTCATCTGTGTGTGTGTGTGTGTGGTGTGTCTCTGTGTGTCAGGTCCTAGGTGTGTTTGTGTGGTTCGCCGTCATCCCCCCCTCACACCATCATTGACTATGAGGAGCTCCGCCCCCCAAACCCTGACTATGCCAGAGGCATCCTGAAGTGTGACATGTCTGACCTGTCAATCATCGGCTGCCTCAGCTACAGCATCGTGCTCATGGTAACGTATTGATCTGTTATTGATCTGTTATTGATCTGTTATTGATCTGTTATTGATCTGTTATTGATCTGTTATTGACGACCACAGTTTCAGATCCTCCTGCACAAACAACATGTTGAAGGGCTTGTTGCTAAGTAACCTATGTGGTTCTTGTTGCTAGGTAACGTGTACAGTGTACGCAGTGAAGAGTCGTGGTGTCCCGGAGACGTTTAATGAAGCGAAGCCGATCGGGTTCACGATGTACACCACCTGCATCGTGTGGCTCGCCTTCGTCCCCATCTTCTTTGGTACCGCCCAGTCCACTGAGAAGGTGAGACCACAGTAACCAGTGGTTTAGGGTTCATGTGGTTTTGGATCATGTGGTTCTGGATCATGTGGTTTTGGTTCACATGGTTTTAGTTCACATGGTTCTGGTTCATGTGGTTTTGGTTCAGTGTGAGTTCAGGGAGGGACTACAGATAAACGACGGCAGGATTAGACACTGAGTGCAGATTAAACAGATTATAATCCAGCACAGGATGAAATTAGAGAATAATAACTTTATTAAAACCAACGTTTAAAGAGCTGCAGACAAAAAAAGAGCCAAAAATAACGTGAAGAGAAACAGACGGAAACACGTCTGTTGTTCACAGAGACTTTTAGAGCAAAGTGATCTGGACTCGTGGGATTTATATGGTTTTATGTGGATTTCTGTGGTTCACAACAAAAAAAAAGCTTTGAAGTTAAATCATATTTTCTCAGACAATGTTAATTCTGCATTAACGACCTCGGGTCATAAAAACACAGTCCCATTAAAACTTAGTCCAGTCAAATAAATCTCTCACAAATAGCTGTGTGTGTGTGTGTGTGTGTGTGTGTGTGTGTGTTGTGTGTGTGTGTGTGTGTGTGTGTGTGTGTGGATGTTGATTTACTGGTCTACATCAGCAGCAGTTACAGATGGTGTTCCCCATGGTTCAGTGTTGAGACCACTTCTATTCATCTAAACTGGTCAGAGGTCAGAGGTCATTTTGAATCCAGATTCAATGTGTCGCCAACAATACTCAACTTTACATCTCCACCAAACCCAACAGCGCCCCCTGCTGTTCTCAGTGATTCTCTACATCAACACCTGGACGTCGAAGCACCTTCTCAAACTGAATCACGTTTCTCCTGATTGGTTCAAGATCTGCATCATTTATCTTTAACCTGTGAAGGATGACGTCTCGGTTCATGTTCTGTACTTACTGTGGAGGCTCTAGTCGTTCTTCAGGACGTTCCTCAGAATGTTCTCTGTCATGGTGTCCCTCTCTGTTTGTCCAGATGTTCATCCAGACGGCCACCCTGACCGTGTCCATGACGCTCAGTGCGTCCGTGTCTCTCGGGATGCTCTACGTGCCCAAGGTCTACGTCATCGTTTTCCATCCGGAGCAGAACGTCCAGAAGAGGAAGAGGAGCATCAAGGTCCCATACACACTGTCACCTGTTGGTGTTGTTGTGTTATTGTGTTGTTGTTGTGTTGCATGTAAGTCTGACTGTTGTGTTCTCTGACAGTTGTGTTGTTGTTGGGTTGCAGGCGGTCGTCCAAGTTGCAAGATTGTCTCAAAAATCGTTAAATGACAAACAAAATGGAGAAACAAAGATTGTACCTGACAGAACACAGTGATACGACAAACTACAGGTACAGACACACACCCGTACACACAACCTGACACACACCTGTACACACTGACACACTTGTATCAGGTTATGGTAAATGATTTTTAGATTTTAACTTCAAAAAAATTTCATCTGATCAAAATTTAAGTGGATTTGATTTATGATCAAATAGCTGAAAATCAGATTCATCACAGCTCCCAAATTATATCGATCGCCCCCTGGTGGCTGGCTGCAGTAAAGGTCCAAAACCCCATCTCCACCTTGTTAGCAGACGGGACATCGATCAAACAAGAAAATCAAAGTAGACGTTAAATAAATGTTTCTTTAAGAAGGTTTCTCTCGTTTCAGGTCGTTCTGATCTCACTGACGTTCAAATGTTCATATTTCTGATCAGTTTGGTTTTAATTAGTTATTTGATGATATAAAAACTGAAACTGACTCCTGATTGGACCCAATCACTCGAGCACAGACTGACTCTGAGTCATCAGCACAAGATGGCAGCGTCGGTATCAGAGATGTTTTGGCTTCATTCTTAAACGTGTCGTCCATCTTTCTGTGTTTGTCCTCATGAAGCCAATGAGTGGAGCTCACATGTGGTCATGGAAAAGGAGGAGATGAGTCCTGACTCCTGGAAGCTGCTGCAGATATTTCTGGAAACTCTGATGAATATTTCAGCTTCATGTTAAAGATTCATGTTGATGTTCACGGCTCAGTTGCTCTGAGTGCTCAGGAGCAAGGCACTAACCCTGCAGTGAGCCAGTGACGAGCTCACATTGTAAAATCTCTTTGTGTGGTCGTTGGTAAAGAACCCGACAGGAAGTGGAACTGAAGTGTGGATGTTCTTCTTCTTCATGTGGTTCAGCAGTAAGCACGTGGCGTTCCCTGATCAGAATGGCGGTGGTTCGATCCCCAGCTCTTCCCCATGTTGATCTGATTGGATGATGCATATTGACCTGTCGTGAGGTCACTGTGTACGTCACACGTCTGACCTGTGAACTGTTCCCTCAGCCTCAAACCTCATTCACACATTCACAGTCCCGCCCGGATCAGATCCATGTGTCAATATTGAATCATCATTACAGCGCCACCTGCTGGCTACAGGAAGTGACATGTTTTATACTTTGATGCACTGCTCCTGGCTGCTTTACGATGTACAGCTCCAGTGAGCTCAGTCAAGTCTTTGGCTCATGGTCAGAATTTTGACATTTCCTCAAACTGTGTAAACATTGATTTGCGGTGAAGGTTCATCCTTCGTCAAAGGAGATGATGTTGTCATAACTCCAGTGTTCATAGTCCTAATACTACAAAACTTTCTGTCTAATGATCAGAGTCCAAACCTGAACAGCTCTATGTGTCAATATTTCCTCAGGGTCATAGCGCCACCTACTGATCAGTGTGAAAATGAAGTTGTTAAATGACATTGTCCAATTGACACAAAATTGCTCACGTTACATCAGAGCCCCGACTTGAACAGATCTATTAGTCTGAGTTGTGATGATACTGATGGCGCCACCTACTGGAAACAGGAAGTAAGCTTCATTCATTTATAACAATAATATCTAAATCATTTATAACAATAATATCTAAATTCTCTTTCTTTCTTTCTCTCTCTCATTCTCTAGTACATGCTTTCTTCATTTTGATAAAACATTGCGTTACGACTTCATGTTGTTTTTTGAAAAAAACATTTAATGGGTATAAACATATTTAAAAGCAAAAACCTTTAGAGTAAAAAAGGTAGATTGTTTACATCTGCTTGTACTTTAAAGTTTTACTGAGTACTTACTCCACCACTGCAACATTAAATAAAAAACTACCACTCTCCCAGCACTGAAACTATCCCCATGCAGTTTGTTCTTCCACTGACAGACGTCACGATCACGTTAAAATCTTGGAATCAATGTGTATCAATCAGTTTTGGATCAAAAACAAATATCAATCTTTAAGCTAGAAAACAAACTCTAGAAACCGTCTGGGTTCCCTCACCTCCTTCTGACGAGCCCTGCTCAGATCCTCCAGCTCCAGTTGAATCTTCTTGAGAAGGTTCCAGATGTTCTTGCTGGTCAGCTGCTGTTACTGATCAAAGTGATGAGATGGGACCAAACATCTGGAAACACACTGTTGTTTTTCTTCTCTCCTCTCATGTAGCTGTAGACCAATCCCTGTGAAGAGCCGGATGACATCATCATCGTGAAGATTGTTGTGTTTTTGACGACGCAGAGAAAAGTGAATAATGTGAAACAGTCTTTGTACTTTTATTTCTTTAACTGAGGAATCTGATCTTCTGAGACGTAGAATCCATGAGGACCCGGCTCATCATTTTGTTTTTGAAAATCAGACTGAAGGTCCTGTTGTTTCTAGGGAAGATGGAGAAGTTGAGATTTGTGAATATGGAGCAAACTGCACGTGTTATATAACATGAGACAAATACATGTCTATGGTTTCAATGTGATTTTCACAAACTGAGCTCATGGAGGCGGTGTGTGGGACAACACCACCTCCTAGTGGCTGAGATTTAAAACTGCTTTTAAACTTTTGGGACATTAAATATTGATGCGTCTGCATCGATTAATCAATGAATATTGATTTATTAATCGAGTAGTAAACTATTTTGATAACTGATCAGTTTGAGGAGTCTTTAAAAAAAATATTTTAGTTTCTTAAATTTGAATATTTTCAAAAAATAAGTAAACATAATGTGTCTGTTCAACATCTTGATTCTTCCAAACTCTGAATTACACTGTGAAATAGAAAAATACATATTTCATGTTGTTGTTATTTTTCAATGATGTCACAATATCAACAATATAAAGTGTTTAATAAAAACAACAAGTTCTCAAGATATTTTTTTCAATGCGAGTTATAGAAACTACATATATGAATAAATGGGAGGTGACATCACCGGAACACTTTGATCTTGTGCTTTCATTAAGCTCCAATCTCTACGACAGTATCACGTTTCTTTTGTTATATTTGGTTTTCAGATTTTCAGCAGCTATGTAGAACACAATGATAAATACGATAAATGCAAATGTGTACAAGAAAGTAAAACTGAAACACAAGTCAGTGACACAAAGACACTTTACATTACTCTGCACTAACCAGTGTGATCTGGTTTAAAGAGGCTGTGTCTAATCGGAGGTGATCACATCTCTATAGAAACATCGTAACGTGTCCTGGTCACATTTAAAGATATTAAATGAATTTAATTTCATAAGCAGTTGAACGTGGAACAGAGAGAGAGAGAGAGAGTGATAGAAAATATAAATAATGGTAATTATGGTTATAATAATCAATCTCTATGAATTATCAATGACTTTAAATGTATATATATATATATATATATAATTATTTTTTCTTCTAGGAACAACAACAACGGATCTAACAGTATCTATCTATCTCTCTAAATATCGTTGATTGTGTTGAAGATACAGCAAATGTTATAAAATACAATCAAATGCTGAATGAAGTTATAAAATAATAATGAATAAAGTGTCTCTGTGATTCCCTGCAGGGCCTACACTCGCTCATATTCATACCAAAGTTTGCAGGAAATTCAAAACCCCAAAAGTAAGGGTTAGGGTTCCCCCAAAGTAATTGTATTCTAGAGTCATTTGAAATGGACGTGGTCAAATGGCTCAACAGCGCCATCTAAGGGAAAGTCGCTCAGGTAGATTTCTCCGATATATATATATATATATTTTTGTATATATATATATATATTTTTTTTTAGGAACAGTACAAGAAAAGTTGGGTTTTTTGTGGAACTGGTATATACAAGGTGTATATACCAGTTCCACAAAAAAGGCGTTATGTCGGAGCGCTATGGGAAACCCAACAGGAAGTCGCCAATCGATCGTAACGTCTTGTCTTCAAATGACGTCATCTCAACAACATGGAGACTCAAACTAGGTGGCGTTTGATTACACGCCATCACACGAGGTTGTTCCATCTGTGTGATGTGACTGTGTGTGTGTGTGTGTGTGACCTGAACAGATCACAGATCAGTCTGTGCACAGTGACACTGACACGGTGCACGTGACACGGTGCGGGATTGTGATGCGTCATAAGTGGGCGTGGTTCGGAGCCGGCTGAGATAAAGAGATTAATGCAGGTAAAATAAATAAAAACGAGAAATCTGTATAAAAATGTAAAACACGTCTGTAGTTCAGACTGTATAACCAGAGTTGTATATATTTTATAATATAGATTATATACTTTATATGTATAATATAGATTATATACAAACCTGGTTATATAGTCTATATTATAGTCTTGTTGTATACAGTCTATAGCTCAGACTGTATCGAATATAAATCTGTTTCTGTGGCTCAGATTCGGATCGACTTTTCGTGTCTGATCCAGTGTCTCTCTGTTCACTCGACTCATCGTGTCTGATGAATCCAATATGGCGGCCGCCGCAGCTTCACGTGAACTCTTCACTGAGGGAGTACGAGCGGTTCTTCACACGTGGCCCGTTCTCCAGGTAACACAACCACACACACGCACATACACACACACACCAGATACAGACAGACAGACGGAGACCGTGAGACAGACCTGAAATGACCGGTACTGCGGCTCAGATGAGCCGTTAAAGCTAACATGCTACAGGGTTAGCTTTTAGCTTCATAGACGGGTTGTACTTATAAAGACCTTATTAGACACTGGTGTTTACATCCGGGTTTGATTCAGTTCCAAACCACTTTAATCCAGTTTGACTCCAGTTTTAAACCAATTTCACATTAGTTCTAATTCAGTTTGACTCCAGTTTGTGTGAGTTTACATCGGCACCTGTTTGTCTGCGTGTTCCTCAGATCGCGGTGGATAACGGGTTCGGGGGCGTGTACGCGCAGCAGAAAGCTGATTGGATGGTGGATGTTGTTCAGCAGTATTTCCATGACAACGGTAAGTAGCCATGGTAACCATTCACCCGACTGCTCTGTTCAATTCATTAAAGCAACAAGATGAAGAAAGAGCGACACCTGCAGGTCAGTTTAGGTTTAGTCCCATTTAACATCATGAGCACTAGATGAGAAGAGAAATAATGATTATTGATCTGTTTCTGCTCTGAGGCTGAAAACTTTATTAACCTGAATCGAGTGAACATCACTGTAAACCTGAAGTGAAGTTGCTGACTTTGTGTGTGTGTCTGTGTGTGTAGCTGACCTGCTGCAGTGTGAGGTTGAGGACTACATTGCTGAACTGATGAATCAGGAGTTTGACACGGTGGTGGATGATGGGAGTTTGCCTCAGGTATGCACACACATACGCACACATGCATGCAAACACACACACACACGCAGACACCGACACCTGATTAGAATGGTAAATGGTTAAATGGTTTTGTATTTATATAGCGCTTTTCTAGTCTTGATGACCACTCAAAGCGCTTTACATTACAGTTTCACATTCACACATTCACACACACATTCATACAGTGCATCCATTCCCAGCACTTTTGTTATTCTATGGGGGGGGCCATTCGAGGTTCAGCACCTTGCCCAAGGACACTTCAGCATGCAGATGGGTCAGATTGTGGATTGAACCGCAGACCTTCACATTTGCTCTTCCATCTGTGCAGGTGTCCATCAGCCTGCTGCAGATGTACAGTCAGTGGCGGCAGGGGGCGCTACAGCAGCTCCAACACACCATCAGCACTCTGACACAGAAGAAGAATCAGAGGGCAAAGGTCACAGCTCCGCCCACACAGTCTGATGAAGAGAGCGATTCTGAGACACAGGTACGCCAAGAACGCATATCTGAAGTTATAACTTATTTCCACTCTTTGTCTTAGTATCCTGTCCTTTTTACTGTAGTTCTACACAATCTGAAATACTGTAGCATAGGTTTCCATGGTAACCTACAACTGTCACACAGCAACACCTTAACCTGCGTTAATCCAGAGTCCTGGTTCAGGATCATGTGACTCATCTCTGATATTTATTGGTTGTTAATGTTGAAATCCAAAATAGAATTGATGAACTCTCTCTCTCCCTCAAGGCGATGGACTGTGACTCGTCCACAACACAGAACACTCGACCCCCCCCTCCCCCTCCTCAGGATGAAGAAGATGGCTGGACAGTCGTCAGAAAGAAGTGAAGAGGAGGATGAAGAGCAGAATGAACTGTTGACCTTTGACCACCTGGAAGACGAGTCAAACAGACTCCTCCTCCTTCAGCGCCAGACCATGATGGCGTCTCAGAGTCCTGGTTCACTTCTGGATTAAATGAGGTTGTGTCCACCGGAGAAAAGACTCACACACGAACTGAGGAAACCTATACTCGTGTTTCCTGTTCTCAGTTAGGAGAACGTCTGTTTCATAATAAAATTATTATTGTTGCTCAGACGTTAATTTTTATAAACAAAGCTCTTTAAACATGAACATAGTAATTATCAGTTGATTCGATCACTAAGAAATATTGAGCTGACAATCCTCAATAATTCATGAATACTCGATTGTCCAGCTTGAACACCAGCGACAGATTTTCCGTTGAATTGATATTCAATATATATTACTTCAATTGATTCATCAAACTGTCATTGCAGATTTAACTTTGACTTGTTAGGATGATCTCACCAGCAGAGGGCGGTAGGAAGACCCTTCTGTCCTGTCAAGGTTGGCAGGTTGATTCCTGAGGGTCAAAGGTCTCAGACAATCTGTGATGAAACTTTATTTTCACAGAACACATTGTTCATACACACGACATGTGACAGGTAGGAGGGGCGGGGCCAAGGCACTAATTGTCAGAACAGAAACAGGTGAAGAGGTCAGAGTTCATCTGAGGACAAGTCAGCTACAGAGATCAGGACTGGTCGGTGAGAGGGCTACAGTACACTCATCGAGGAGGATCAGAAATCCTTATCAAAAACCAACAAACAGTTATATTCTCACAGGTTTCATACAGGAGCAGTCAGACTCAGGTGAAATCAGCAGAAGACAGAAACCAGCAGAAAAACAGAAGAATTCTGTCAAATGACAAGTTTTAAAATGAAGAGACCAGCAGAATTCAACATGAGTCAGTAGAATCAGATCAACAGAAATCTTTGTTAATCAGCGGGATTCAACCAAGCAGTGGATTCATTAGAAATAAGCAGAAATAATAGAAAACGGTAGAATTCAGCATTAAATGTTGAAATAAGCAGAAATCCACAAATCAATAGAATTCATTAGATATCAGCAGAAACAATTCTCCGTTCCTCGAACTCAGTTTTTAATAAATTGATCAGATCAATATACTGACACTTAACATCTTGGGTGAAAAAGTCAGCAGGGAGGAGCCACCTGAGCCTGAATCTAGATGCAGGGGGGGTTTTCGGTTTCTATAAAGTCCAGAGTTGTGAGGACCATGTCTCTCATCACGAGGCTCGTGGAGATCCCATCACAGTCCAGGCCGTTCTGGTGAGTGATTGGCGGAAGCTGTCAGGACGGGGGGGAGTTGCCCTATCTTCAAGCTCCTGAAGATCAATGAGTGAACTTTGAGTGAAGGTTCTGAATCGTTCAGACTCTAAACAGTGTTGTACATAAACAGAACCACAGCTCAGAGACGACATGTTAACGGAATCAAAATGCTGAGGTTGTTCTTTTGACTTCTTCTGGCACCAAATGACGCTGCTGAAATGTCTGAGAATAAACATTTGATGATAGTAAAAATATAAATAAAATCAGAGGTATGATTTTCATATCTTCCTTCTCAGGTAAATATTAGATAGTTGATTAAAGACAAATCTCTGAGATTATTCAGATTTCTGTGGTTGTACAAATACAGTAGTGTATCGTCTGCAAACAGACTGATGTCAGTTAAAAAGTAGTTTTGATCAGGATCAACATAAATAAATATCTGAATTCAGCCTGTATGAAATCAGTGTGTGCGTTTGTGTGATCGCCGCTCATGTCTGCAGCCATGTGTGCTGAAGACACTGCGCCGCCGTCGCTCTGCGTTCAGGCTGCAGATCCAACATCATCGACAGGAAGTCACTGAACTGAGCCGCCTGATCCAGCGGCCACTCGTACTTCTCCAAGAGAACCTCGAACAGACCCCATGGCTTCAGACTGGAGATGTGCCGTAGCTCACCTGAGACAGGTAGACAGGTGAGACAGAGGTGACAAGTGAACTACATTTCCCATGGTGCAGTTCTGCCAATGAATGAGATGGTAGACCGGCTCACCTCTACTGTTGAAGTACTCTCTGGAGTACCTGCCAGACAAAGCGAAGGGCATAGGAATGGGTCCAAGCAGCTCAATGATGTGAGCAATATGATCTACAAAAGTACACACAGTGAAGTAATCAAGTATGTTATACTGCACTACAGTGTGAATGCAAACAGAGAGTATATTGTGTAGCGTGTCCTGTGTTTAGTTAGTTAGTTGACCTTCATCTCGTGTGTAATCTTCTCCCGAATGAGGTTCAAACATATAATCTCCGGTTGCCAACTCAAACGCCTGAAACATCAACCAAACAACACATCAACAAATTAGTCAAATATCATGAACCAGTGTGAGAACCTTAACACACGTATGTGCAGATCTGTGTGTGTGTGTGTGTGTGTACCATGCAGGCGGTGCTCCAGATATCAGCAGCTGTTCCGTACTCTGCTCCTATCAGAACCTCCAGAGCTCTGTACTGTCGGGTCTGAATGTCCTCTGTGAAGTGTTTGTGCTGGATGAGAGAAAAAATACACACAGAGAAAGAAAGAGAGAGAAAGAGAGAGGTGCTGTCTGATTGGTCTACAGAGGAACAGGAAGGAGGAAGCGGAGGAGATGATGAAGCCGTCTTACCACCCAGCAGGCATTGCCCAGATCAGCGATCTTCACTTTCAACTTGTCAGCGTTTTGAGGATCCAGAGGACTGAGGACAAAATCTGATGCCGTGAACACTGCAGAGAGAGAGAGACAGGTGAGACAGGTGAGACAGGTGAGACAGGTGAGACAGGTGAGACAGTTTCAGGTTATTCACTAGGTGCATTCAACTTTACGCAGCTCTGTGTAGCGCTGACTTGAGGTGATGCATGCTGGTCTTAACCCAATACAAGCTGGTTAGAAAATTGTGTCCCACTTCATCGAGCGCTGCATCACGTCATCAGGTGATGGGACCTTAGAACATGACAGGAAGCAGTGACTGCAGTCAGACTGTGGAGATGTTCTCCTCCAGCTGCAGCACCTGTGACACCACCACTCGGCTCTAATTGGCTGAAGGCTTCACTGACACACATGACCAATCTAAGTTTTTATTCTAAGAACTCAGATGCGTTTTCTGCTCCTTACGTGCATAAATGTAAGGTGTTAATTATATACGTGTGTGTGTGCGTTTGAAAATATGATTGTTGAAGCTATATAATCACTGGCAGTCTTTCTGTTATGTTATTGCTTCGATGTACGATCTTCGATGCCCCTGCAGCCGTCAGCGGATCGAGTGAGACACAGTCAGACATCTTGAATGCACCTAGTGTCAGGTATGACAGGTGAGTCAGGTGTGAATGTGTATGTGTATGTTTTTCAACCTTCTCGTCCACTCGAGTATCCTGACTGAGTAGAAAGTGCTGACTCGGACGTCGCTGACATCACAGAACTGGAGAAACCTGATAGGCCGGAGGCAGGGCTGGAGAAACGCCCAGGGGCGTGGCCATTAGAACCATCTTCTACTTCTAACCAGGAGCAAGTTGAACCTGCTGCGGAGGAGCTGTGGTTACCATTGACAACATGAGGACCTGTAAGAAAAGAAAAATAAGTAACTTAAGTACTCTGAGCAACTAAAGTATTGTGGTTAACTTAAGTACTGTAAGTCACCAAAGTACTGTGAGTAACTTAAGTACTGTAAGTCATCAAAGTACTGTGAGTAACTACATTACTGGGAGTAACTACAGTACTAAAGATAATTTAAGCACTCTAAGTAACTAACATAAAGTGAGAAACTGAAGTACTGTGAGTAACTGAAGTAATGCAAGTACTGTGTGTGTGTGTGTGTGTGTGTATACACTCACAGTTAGTGTCTGTCTCATCAGGTAGATGATCTCCATCCTCCTCCTCCAGCTTCTGCAGACACACAGGACAAAGAGGAATTTAATTTTGAAAAGATCTTTTGTCATTTCCTTCATGGTTGTGATTGGCTGCAGTTTATTAGTAGTTATCGTAGTAACTTTATTTCTATGAGTTACCCGTATGTCTATGAATCTCTCTTCCAACAACTTCTCTTGACGCTTCGCCTTCCTCTTCAACTTCTTCTTCTTGTTCTTAGACATCTTGACACCCTACACACACACACACACAAACACACACACACACACAAATAGTCTGGTTGTAGTTTCAATGTTCAATGGTGTGTGTGTGTGTGTGTGTGTGTGTGTGTGTGTGTGTGTGTGTGTGTGGCGGGGGGGTTGTTACAGCAGGTGTCACACCTGACACTCACCTGTCGATCCCTGGGAGCCGTGCTAACTAGAGAGAGAGACAAAGAGACAGACAGACAGACAGACAGACAGACAGACAGACAGGGAGGGAGGGAGGGGAGAGAGAAAGACAGGAAGAAAACATCAGAAACAAAAACAGGAAGAAAAGACGAAAGAGTGGAGATAATATAGAGACAGACAGGTGAGAGGTAGACAGCCGTCTGTCTGAACACACTGAAACCACAGCTCCCAGTAACTGATATCTAAACCGTGTCCCTCCACACGTTCAGACCACTGAAGTCCTGGCCTCAGTCTTTGACTCATCTCGAACAGTTTCCAGTCATTTATATCTGACCAATCCCGTCGCTGCTCCTCACCTGATGATCCTGAGGGGGGCGGGGCTCCAGCTCTCTGCCAGACAGTGGCTTCTGCCGCCAACCTCCTGACGTACACATCGTCCACGTCCAATAAGATGTTCTCTGGTTTGATGTCTGTGTGTATTATCTTGCACTTGGTGTGAAGGTAGTCGAGTCCCTGGAGAACCTGAGAGAGACAAAGTAACTAATGATGTCACACATCACCATGGCGACGTCACAGTCACTGATGATGTTACAGATAACCTTGATGATGTCAGAGCTGTTACCTGTTTCATGATGGTCTTGACACTGACCAGAGGAAGGCCCATGTAGTTTGACTTGATGATCCACTTCAATAGCTGATGACCCAAAACCTCCAGAACCATACAGACGTCTGAGAGCAGCTGAGGACAATACTGACTGAGAGGCACGCAGAGAGACAGACAGGCAGAGTGACAGACAGACAGGCAGAGAGACAGACAGACTAACATACAGGCAGGCAAACAGAGACAGACACAGACAGAGACAACAGACGTTAAGAGAGAGACAGACAGACGTACAGGCAGAGAGAGACAGGCAGGCAAACAGAGAGACAGACAGGCAGGCAGAGAGACAGACAGACTAACATACAGGCAGACAGAGAGACAGAGAGACAGCAGGCAGAGAGAGACAGACAGGCAGGCAAAGAGAGAGACAGACAGATGTTGAGAGAGACAGACACACGTACAGACAGGCAGAGTGACAGACAGACAGGCAGAGAGACAGACAGACTAACATACAGGCAGGCAAACAGAGAGACAGACAGGCAGGCATGCAGACAGACAACAGACGTTGAGAGAGACAGACAGACGTACAGGCAGGCAGAGAGAGAGAGAGACAGGTGGACAGACAGGTGATGAAGGATACGGACTCCATTGACTCCAGAAATCTTGAAGTCATCGATCAGTTGGACAATTGTTTGTCTGTAGGGGTCGGAGGGGTCAGAGTCCCTCACCTGGTTCATCAAGAGAACAAAAATGTTTATAAACCACATCATCTGAGTGTGTCTGTGTGTGTGTGTGTGTGTGTGTGTGTGTCTGTGAGACTTACACATCTGAGCAGTTTGATCTCATCCAGAGCCGTCTCAGTGTAATGTGAAGCACTTTTAACGACCTTCAACGCCACAAAACGCTTCTTCCTGTAGAGACACAGGTTCAGAGGATGAGACACAAGACAACGTTTGTGTATATGTGTATGTGTGTGTATTTTTGTGTTTGTGTGTGTTTGTCGTACTGTAGATCCCAGCAGAGCCACACAGTAGAAAAATGACCCCAGCCCAGTTTTCTGACCACATGATATCTTCCGTTAAACAGGTCACCGGTCTTCACCGGGTAATAACCTCCTGTAACACAAACACAATCAGAATCACAATCAGAATCAGAATTCTTTTTTCACCATGTATATTTGCACATACAGGAAATAGCTGTGGTGTGGTTGGTGCACTGTACATACATAAAAACAAAAATATATAACAACAATATATACAGTAAGAGAGTTATGGGCACGTGCGGTTCTAAGGTTGAAAACAAGTTGAAATCAAACTGTATTCAACTGTATCTAAAGGTTATAATGTTTATTTCACTGTAATAAATAACATTTTCTCAAATTCTGGTAAAATGTATTGAGGGACTGTATTAAAGAAGTTGATTTAGTTTATTAAACTTGTCTGTTCACTTGTCTCTGACAGTGGATCTCACCTTTGCAGTAATCTGACGGATCTTCTTGTTCCTCGTCATCGGAGCCAAGCAGCTGAGTGGGAGGCGGGGTTAACGCGGGCGGAGGCGGACTCAAAGCAGGTGGGGGCGTGGTCAGTTGATGATGTGCTGATGAAAACGGAGGAGACAGGCCAAAGGGAGGGCCCAGAGGGTCGAGGGCGTGAAGGAAGGAGGTAGAGGAGGAGTAAGGGGGGGAGTGAATATGGGAGGAGACACTGGAGGTGAAAGTCACTGAGGTCTGCAGGAGGGGGTCCGGGTGGGAGGGGCTTAACATTGGGGTAGGAGAGGCTTTGGAAGACACTGATGGAGACTGAGTTGAATTGTGGGTAATGTGGTGGAGTGGGGGTGGCGGTGATTCAGAGAGATCTGTCTCAGTCCTATGAGGCGATCTGGAGGGATTTTGGGACATATTTTGTTTGGAAGTTGACTGTGATTGGCTGGGCGTGTGGACAGGACTAGGACCAGCGGCAGGAGCAGATTGGTTTAAGATCAAAGGGGCCTTTAAGGAGATCATAGGTTCAGGAGGTTCCTTTGGAGCGACCTCAGCTATAGGTAGAGGAGGCAGAGGGGAGGTGTGTGGGTGATGGGTGGGTGAGGTGTGGGGGGGGTGGGGTTGCAGTGGTGATGTCATCGTCTGGATGGATGAGTTCATTCACAGATGATGTTTGTGTTTGAGCAGGAAGTCGACTGACGTCAGGATTCTGAGTCTGAAGATCGTCAGTTCTGAAACAGACAAAATCGAACTGTTTCAGAACTGTTTGTCATATAAATATATTTGAAACACATTTACAGATTCACAATTATTTGAGTTTAAAAATTAGTTTGTTACTCATTTATTATTAGCTTTCTCTTTTTATTGGATTAAAAAAGATCAAAACAATCTGAGTCATGGACATTGTTGTCGTTGTCTCAACTGCACTGAAATAGACTGGAGTGTGTGTGTGCGTGTGTGTGCGTGTGTGTGTGTGTGTGTGTGTGTGTGTGTGTGTGTGTGTCTAGTCTATTATTGGAGTTGAAGCACCAAAGCCGTTTCTGTCAGCATGATATTGGTTAGCTTAGCACAATGCCTGGGGGCAGAGGGAAACTATTAGCCTAGCTCTTCAGCTGATGTGATGTTTTATGACGCTGTGGATGTTCCAGACATTTTCCTGCAGTTTTTCTCACATGGACTCAATCGGACATTTTCAGAAATGTTCGGAGCAACTGGCTCAGACTTTGTGTTCTCACATACAGAACCTCAAGAACTATTCAGGAACATGATCAGACTTCAGCGCAGGTCTGAACAGAGTTGGCCACAAATCTCTCATACACACAGCTTTATATATCCTGTGTGTGTGTGTGTGTGTGTGTGTGTGTGTGTCTGTCTTACTGGTTCTCATCTGTACGGACTCTCCGATGCTTCTTTCCTCTGCGTCGCTGTTTCTTTCCGGTGTTGACAGAGTTTCCAGTTCCACTGACTGCAGCTGAGGAGAAGAGATCACAGTCAAACTAACACACTGTCAATCACACCTGCAGCCTCGTTCACACATAAAGCATTAACCAGACCTACTTCACACCTACATAAACAATGTCACCTTCACCTACATCTAAAATCACACCTTCAACCCGACTAACATATTCATTACATCTTCCTTCACACCAAACACTTCTTTACAACCGACACTCACACCTTCAGCTTCAAGCAAACCTTCACCAATAATCACACCAACAATGACAACAACATCCTTCAATCACACACACCTACACTCTTAATCACACACCTCCAATCACACCCACACCTCCAATCACACCCACACCTCCAGTCGAGGGTTAACACTTGGTTAGGTTAGGTCAGGGTAAGTCATTGAGTTGTGATGGTTAAGGTTAGGAGCCAGGGAATGTATTATGTCAATGAGTGTCCTCACTAAGATAGAAGTACACACGTGCGTGTGTGTGTACACACTCACACATACATACTTACATATATATAAATAAATATGTGTGTGTGTGACAGCAGCAGCAGTCACACACACGTATACATATGTGTATATATACACATATGTATACGTGTGTGTGTGTTTGTGTGACAGCAGCAGCAGTCACAGCCTGGCACAGTTAGCTAATGCTACCTAGCTAAGCAGAGTTCCTGTCAGTGATTCAGGAACAGCACTGACGGTCTGACCCGGGTCAGGTCCACTTACCGATCAACATCGTGGCTCCCGGTCCCCGCACCGAGCCGGGTTCGAGCGGTGTATCCGGGCAGGACTATCGGAATTCCTGTCAGGCTAGCTCCTGGTAGCTGAACCTCGGCCGGAGCCGGTGAAACCCGGGTCAGTCCGGCTGGAGCTGGTTCAGTGGGTCCGCTAACTAACCCGGGTCAGCGCGGGTGAGAGCGGAGCGGCGTGGCCTGTCCGTTAGCCCTAGATAGCAGCTGTCAGTCAGCCTGTTAGCCTGCTAGCTCCGTTAGCTCCTGATGCAACTCTGCCGCGGTGTGAGAGGGAGAGTTCTGGGTGTGTGTCCCGGTTCCTCTCGGTTATTCTGGGGCTGCTGTCCCGGTTCTACCGTTCATGGTCTCAACAGCTGCTGACTGACACCGGACACCGGGAGCGGCGCGTGCGCACTGACCCGCCACGCTGCTGCTGGACCAAACCTGGGACCAGTGTGTGTGTGTGTGTGTGTGTGTGTGTGAGAAGAGCTGTGAGGGTGTGTAAGTGTATGGATAAGTGTGCATGTGTGTGTGTGTGGCGTGTGTTTTTTTTGTGCCTGTGGTGTGTGTGTGGTGAGAAGAGCTGTGAGGGTGTGTAAGTGTATGGATAAGTGTGCATGTGTTTGTGTGCCTGTGGTGTGTGTGTGGTGAGAAGAGATGTGTAAGTGTGGGTGTGTAAGTGTATGGAGAATTGTGTTTGTGTGTGTGTGTTCGTGTTTGTTCGTGTGCCTGTGGTGTGTGTGTGTGGTGAGAAGAGATGTGTGGGTGTGTAAGTGAATGGAGAATTGTGTGTGTCTGTTTGAGTGTGTGTGTGTGTGTGTGTGGGGGGGGGGTGTCTTCCTTCTGGTTCATGGACTGAAAATAAAGACGACATGACAGCTCCCGCAAGTGAAGTCAAATAATATACATCGCCCCCTGGTGGCTGGCTGCAGTATAGGTCATTAACCAGCCTTCTCCATGTTAGCAGATGGGACAATCACAAAACGATTTAAGATGTTAAATAAATGTTTGTCAAAGATGGTTTCTGTCTTTTCAGGTCGTTCTTATCACACATGTCTGTTCAATCAATTCTTCATGTTTCTGATAAGTTTGGTTTTTATTGAGTTATTAATTAAAATGGGGTGAGACGTCATGATTGACAGCTGAGCCTGACCCATGATTGGTTGAACACATGTAGGGGCAGGATCTTAATACCTCGGGTTTCAGTAAGACAATGACACAAAGACATTAGAACTGTTAAAATTATAACTTTATTTTTACATGATACAAATTGTGTTGCTTCTTCACAATAAAAACGCATTCCATTGCAGACGCACTGATCATCCTCCTCATGTATTTATATTTACACACTGTTATCAAACTGTACACAGTCAATAGAAAAACAGTCTGTGCTTCATCACAACTGATCCTGGCTCATTTTATACAAACACCTTAAACTTTTTATTCCCTTGTAGAAAAAACATCTCCGCAACAAACAGCTCGACCAATCAGAGCAGAGGACCTGTTTCATCACATCCAGATTAGAAAACTGTACAGAGATCAGGAGGTCAAAGGTCAAACCTTCACCCCCATCAAGAAACATGGAGACACAGCAGAGTTTAAGCTCTGCCTTTTGTCGTCATTTAGGAAAAAAGTAGCATCATAACTCGTCATCATCGTTACACACATGCAGATGTCTAATCTGATCAGAGAACTACAACTACGGGTCAAACACAGGCTCAAAAAACAGGCAAGGCAAAAACACAGAGGAAAGATAAACGGCAATAATCAGAAGAAGAAACGCAGAGAAGATGGTTCAGAAAACATTTAAAACTTCACAGCTCATATTAAACCAGCTGTTTGAGGTTTGTGCTTCAGTCCAGCAGCACAAACCAACACTGTGAGTTATTGCCCGGTGGGTTCAGCCTCAGTTCAGTTGCACTCAAACACACAGAGTCCAGGAAGAGTTCAGCTTCACTTTACAGCTGACGGAAGAAGACTAAATAAAACCATGACGTCCACAGTGACTGAATCCGCACAGAGGAAACACAGCGGCCGCTAACTGCTGCCATGGAGACACTGTTGGGTTTCTCTCTGTTTTATTATTGCTGCTGATGATGTTGGTTTCAGTCAGTGACACTTCAGCTGATTGAGATCAGAGTTAAAAATATAACATGCTTCTATAAATAGGTTAAACCAACTAAAACAACGATGGAGGCTGGTAGCTAGCTAACAACAGCAGCGTCATGAGGCTGCTACGCAAACCAAAACCACAGAATCATCTGAACCCACGGTTTACAGATATCTGCTGCTTTAATATGCGTCTTTCAAATAGCTAATTTCAAACATCTAGCATATCTGATAGTACATAGGAGCCATCTTTGTAAACACCTGTTATCTGTTATCTATAATAGAGTGCAATGTTATGCTAGCTGTTCTGTAATACAGGGCATGTTATGCTAGCTGTTCTGTAACACAGTTTAGTGGTAAATGGTCGGTATTTATAAAGATCCTTTCTCGTCTTGATGACACTTATACAAACACATTCATACAGTGCATCAATGTGCAGCACACTCTCTATGAGAAGGGACAACTTGGGGTTCAGTATCTTGGCCTAGGACACTTTGGCCATCGGAAGACTGGGATCGAGCCGTTGACCTTCTGGTTAGAGGACGACTGCTCTAACCCCTGAGCCACAGCCGCCCAGTGCTATGCTAACTGTTCTGTATTACAGCGTGGTGTTATGCTAGCTGCCCTGTATGAGCGTAGGTTATGCTAGCTTTTCTGTATTAGTGTGTGTTATGCTAGCTGTGCTGTATTACAGTTTATGTTATGCTAGCTGTTCTCTATTACAGTGCATGTTATGCTAGCTGTTCTCTATTACAGTGCATGTTATGCTAGCTGTTCTCTAATACAGTGCATGTTATGCTAGCTGTTATATACACTACATCCAGTGTTAGACTTGTAGATCTACCAGTGATAAGGAGTTGGTTTCCCTCCCTGGTTCAATAAAAGTTAAAAATTGTAATTTAAATTTCTTCCTGTGATGCACCAGGATGCAGCGCCACCTAGCTGCAAGAGTGACGTCCTACACAGGATAAATAGGTATAAATAGGACTTACAGTATGTACACACAATAAGTTAGTGACACACACTCACACACACACACACACAATATAAACCCCCAGAATTGTGATTTTGTTGATCGTTTTTATCGATCTTTCTTTGCTCTTTGTTCACCGTGACCCTCGAGGTCACGTTCACCTGGTTTAGATGAAAGATCAGCTTCATCTGCTGTTGACCAGAAAATGGAGTCAGACTGAAACTGATTTAAAAAATCCCTGATTCAATGAACGTCTTACGTCCTGTACGTTGTGCTGAAGCTGGTTGCAGAGGATAAAAAACATCCAGCAGATCAATAATCAATACAAACTATTACGATTGTGCTTTTTGAATTTTTGCAGGCAGAAGAACAGCGCAGCAGGGAACTCTGGGAAATGTAGTGCAAGGCAGCAGAAGATATGTTCCCTGATCTGATTGGTAAGATTGTCATTTTTTCACAGACTGGTGAGTCAGGTTGGTTTGGTTTACACATACACTCTCACACACACACACACACACACACACACACACACAGGACGCATGCACACACAGCAGGAAGACACAATGTTGAAAGGCGTCCAGTGATATGCTGCTGAAGAAGCTTCATCTTCATCCTTGACCTCACAGGTCTCCAGTGGTCAGAGGTCAACAGAGGTCATCAGAGGTCAGTGACCTTGTTCTCCACCAGAGCAGCAACCTGCTGCAGCCGATAAGCCAGCTGCATCTTCTGACCTGAACTGTCCTCCTCCAGAGACATGATGATCTGAGAGACAGACAGATCCAGAGAGAGAGAGAGTCAGGTACAGACAGTAGCAGATACCATCGTGTGTGTGTGTGTGTGTGTGTTTGTGTGTGTGTGTGTTACCTGGTCATAGTATTTGTTGATGTACTTGTAGAGTTCATGAAGAGCCACAACACTGTTCATTTCTGAAGCAAAACTCTGAAACAAACACAGTGAGAGTTCATGTGATGATGTGAACATGTCAATGTGTTAATGTTCATTTGAATCATATCCTGTAGTAAACATGATGCGTTGTGTTCACTGACCCCTGAAAGTTCAGTCAGAGTAGAATTCATCTCCTGATAACATCCCGACGCAGCACTGTGGATATCACTGTAATACCTGTACAACACACACACATTAGCACAGCATCCTTATTTACAATGTTGATGTTGGTGTATGTGTGTTTCTATGGTAGCTGTGTTGTAGAGAGTGTGTTTCTCTGGTAGCTGTGCAGTAGAGAGTGTGTTTCTCTGGTAGCTGTGTTGTAGAGAGTGTGTTTCTCTGGTAGCTGTGCAGTACAGAGTGTGTTTCTCTGGTAGCTGTGTTGTGTAGAGAGTGTGTTTCTCTGGTAGCTGTGCAGTAGAGAGTGTGTTTCTCTGGTAGCTGTGTTGTAGAGAGTGTGTTTCTCTGGTAGCTGTGTTGTAGAGAGTGTGTTTCTCTGGTAGCTGTGTTGTAGAGAGTGTGTTTCTCTGGTAGCTGTGTTGTAGAGAGTGTGTTTCTCTGGTAGCTGTGTTGTAGAGAGTGTGTTTCTCTGGTAGCTGTGCAGTAGAGAGTGTGTTTCTCTGGTAGCTGTGCAGTAGAGAGTGTGTTTCTCTGGTAGCTGTGCAGTAGAGAGTGTGTTTCTCTGGTAGCTGTGTTGTAGAGAGTGTGTTTCTCTGGTAGCTGTGCAGTAGAGAGTGTGTTTCTCTGGTAGCTGTGCAGTAGAGAGTGTGTTTCTCTGGTAGCTGTGCAGTAGAGAGTGTGTTTCTCTGGTAGCTGTGTTGTAGAGAGTGTGTTTCTCTGGTAGCTGTGTTGTAGAGAGTGTGTTTCTCTGGTAGCTGTGTTGTAGAGAGTGTGTTTCTCTGGTAGCTGTGCTGTAGAGAGTGTGTTTCTCTGGTAGCTGTGTTGTGTAGAGAGTGTGTTTCTCTGGTAGCTGTGCAGTAGAGAGTGTGTTTCTCTGGTAGCTGTGTTGTGTAGAGAGTGTGTTTCTCTGGTAGCTGTGCAGTAGAGAGTGTGTTTCTCTGGTAGCTGTGCTGTAGAGAGTGTGTTTCTCTGGTAGCTGTGTTGTAGAGAGTGTGTATCTCTGGTAGCTGTGTTGTAGAGAGTGTGTTTCTCTGGTAGCTGTGCAGTAGAGAGTGTGTTTCTCTGGTAGCTGTGCAGTAGAGAGTGTGTATCTCTGGTAGCTGTGTTGTAGAGAGTGTGTTTCTCTGGTAGCTGTGCAGTAGAGAGTGTGTTTCTCTGGTAGCTGTGCAGTAGAGAGTGTGTATCTCTGGTAGCTGTGTTGTAGAGAGTGTGTTTCTCTGGTAGCTGTGTTGTAGAGAGTGTGTTTCTCTGGTAGCTGTGCAGTAGAGAGTGTGTTTCTCTGGTAGCTGTGCAGTAGAGAGTGTGTATCTCTGGTAGCTGTGTTGTAGAGAGTGTGTTTCTCTGGTAGCTGTGCAGTAGAGAGTGTGTTTCTCTGGTAGCTGTGCAGTAGAGAGTGTGTATCTCTGGTGAGTCTCACCTCTCCACCAGCTGCTTGTATCGGGGGATCTCTCTGGCATACAGCAGCTTGTTGACAGGAGAATCCTGATTGGACAAAAAAGCGACAAGTCACACGACCACGAACAAAACACAGATATAGGAACACTATGCTGATGCTACAGAGACAAGCAAAGAGACAGACAGAGGGAGAGACAGACAGGTCATACCCGGCCCACTTTGTGCTCGGAGGTGGTGCAGGAGTCGATGAAGGTCTGAGCGATGACAGACAGAATGGCATCGATGCTGTCGCTCACCTGAACATCCAAAACAAACTGAGGGTTCTTCAGGATGTTCACCCAGAACCTGAGAGGGAGACTGGAGACAGAGAGACAGACAGGTCAGATTCACAGGTCAAAGAGACAGGTGAGTCAGGTTACCAGGGGAGTCTCACCTGTTTGTCTTCCAGATGTGGACAGTCTCTGGGTCGTCGATACCATGTTTCTCTGCCATGTCGTCCAGGAAGTCAAAGAAAAATCTGACTGCGATCGGAGGAGGACGTTTTGTACTGAGAATTGCGACAAAGACATCATCCACAAACTTCTGCAGTGTCCCCTACAGTGAGCCAGGGAGAGAGTGCATGTGTAAATGCATGTTACCTTCATGAACAGCAGTGTGGTCTGGTGAATCTCAGGTGTGTTCATGTGTGTGTTACCTTCATGGACAGCAGTCTGGTCAGGTAAATCTCAGGTATGGCTTTAGCGCGCTCTCTCTCCCTCATGCTGCTCTTTCTGTGTTTTGGGATTTCCGGATCTTCGCTGCTCTTCACCAGGTGCCACAGACGCAGACCCTCCTCCTCCTCACCCTCTAGCATTGGAGTTTCTATGGCAACACACAGAGATGTCAGTCACACTGATCACTGGTGTTGGTTCTAAGTGGTTCTCTTTGTACTAGTTTTGGTTTGGTACAGATTTCTCTGCCTTGTTGAGCTGTCCTAGTTTGTAGATGTTCTAAAGGTTCTGCTTGTATTGTTCAGGGCTCTTGTTGGTGCTGAATGGTTCTCTTAAGATTTTTAGATTGATTTGTGGTTCTCAATAGATTATAGACATTCTAAAGTCCCCTGAGGGTCCCGGCACTGTCTGGTCTGTGTTCTGGGCCCTTGATGTGCTAGATGGTTTTATATATGGTTCTCTTTGTGTTGGGTGTCTTTGACCTGGTTAAGGATGTCATGTGTTTTGTTGTTTCCAGATGTTCTACATGGCTTTGGGTTCTGTATGCTCCACACTGTTGATGGGTTGTGTTCTTACTCTCTCCAGTCTGGAACACCTGGTTGATTCCTACTGAACTCTGAGAGCGAGGAATCAGAGCAACTGTGGCTCCATCTGGAACCTGAGGAACATGGAGGTGAAGAAGAACTCAGAGACCAGGAAGAAGTGGAAGAAAAGAACATGAACAGAGTGGTGGTGGACGTAAAGACATGTTGTGATTGTCTTTTTGTTTTTACCTTGTAGTGCTGCAGCGTGTTGATTCGTTTCCAGCGACCTTGAACCACCGCTGTGACATCATCATCTGACAGGGTCAGGTGACCCGCCTGACCTGAACGCCACTCTGTTATTGAACATAGAGACATGGGTCAGTATGAGCTGTCAATCAAAGCAGACAGGTGAGACAGGGGAGACAGGTGAGACAGGGGAGACAGGTGAGACAGGTGAGACAGGTGAGACAGGTGAGTGTACCCAAGTCCAGACTGTCGGCTGCTGGTCTCTGAGAAAACGGAGCTCCTCTGTACACCTGATCCAGGATCTTATCCTTCACCTGCAGGCAGACAGGCAAACAGATAGACAGGTGAGAGGGAGTGATGTGACAGCAAGACATGCAGCTGCTAATCAGACAGACAGGAACTTACCTGTGTGATGGTGTCCATGTCGAGAACTTTAACAGGACATGGCTGAACCTCAACGCCATTCTTCACCAAAACCGTCAGAGTCTGACGGACAGACAGACAGTTACAGAGAGACAGACAAGTACAGACAGACAGTTACAGAGAGACAGACAAGTACAGACAGACAGTTACAGAGAGACAGACAAGTACAGACAGACAGGTAGAGAGACAGATAAGTACAGACAGACAGGTATAGAGAGACAGACAAGTACAGACAGACAGGTAGAGAGATAGACAGGTTAACTCGTGATTTTATAATCTCCTCTTTTATGTTTGTGAATGAACTGTTTCACCTTATGTTGTTTATTCTGGGATGTCTACTGTTGCACAGTGTGAATGAATACTACAGACTGGTGTGTGTTGCAGTGGTTACCATAGCGCAGTAGTCGATGTCCTCTCTCAGCAGGTGACTGTCGTTCAGCGTTCGTTTGGCTTTTCCTGTCACAGCGTCGACCGGACCTTTATCCACCTGGTACTTTATAGCTCTGTAGAGCACGTACAGAGGCTCCCCCGCCACCTCCTGACAGACAGACAAGTGAACAGACAGACAGGTAAGACTGAGAAGAATCACAGACTGGTCACAGCAAAGACAGACAGGTAAAAAGACAGACAATACTTTACCTTCAGGAAGGAGTAGAGACAGATCGACATCCAGTTGGTCAACATCTTCTCTACAACTGTCTCTGTCCTGAGAGACAGAAAGAGAGACAGATACGTGAGCAGGGACTAAGGACAGAATCAAACCATCCCCCAGGACCTGAATCCTGACACCACATCAGAACCTGAACCCTGAGACCACATGAGGACTCCATCACACAGCCGTGCTATGGATGGTGCAGTACACCTTGGGCTCCTCCAAGGGGAGCTGGAGTACTTTGGTTATTCGTGAGTTTCTGTTACAGAGCAGCGATGAGACTTTAAGAATCTAAAGAAGGTCCAGGAGTTCTGGAGCTGAAGGTGTGTTTGTTTCACGTACCGGCGCAGCATGAGTTTGGGATTCTTGGCGACGTACTGCAGCACCAGGTCCTGCAGCAGGTTCTTCATGACCTCGGTGAAGTACTCCAGTTTATCATGAAGAGCGATGGTGAGAAGACTTGCGACGTAACCCCGGTCTCTCTGAGAGAAACTCTGCTGAGCCTCCAGAGTGTGGATGAACTGAGGCACAGACAGGAAGTGACATCACTCACACGGTTCAACTAAGACATATACAGGAAGTGATATCGCTCACACAAATCCAGTTGTCACTAGGCAACAACCTCCATCACTCACCCGGGTGAGGAAGAGTCTGTTGTTGAGCAGGTTGCTCAGCTGCTGCAGACCCTGTTCCACAGTCTGTCTCCTGGAGTCTGGCAGGTCCAGCTGGCGACTCAACAGCGCCGTCTGTTGGCCGGGGAAGAAAACTCTCTCTGCATATGTCCTGTAGTCCAGCAGGGGGAGTCCTGGTCCTCCAACGTCACTGCTCAAGTCCATCATCTCCGTCATCAGGTCTTTATGAAGAGGAGGAAAAGACAGGGTTAGGGATAAAACAGATTTTATGTTATTTATTGATTCTTTGAGATTTTTACTGACATGATCTCATGTTTTTGTCTTGCTGCCCTTATCAAGGTCGACTTAAACTGCTCATTCTCAACTGACGTAACTAAATCTACAGCTGCTGATTAGTGGGACAAGACCATGAGTTCTCCTACCAGTGAACTCTTTACGACACTGATCTCCCACGTTGATCTCCAGAGTTTCCAACTGCAGCAAAACCTTCTTATAATCTCTGAGAGCCTGTTTACTCTTCCTCCTGCAGAAACACAAGTCATCAAACACAACAATTATTTCACTTTAAGATTTAGGTGAAAGGATCTATTACGAGATGCAGTGGAATCCAGTGACCACCTCACGTGACTGTAATGACATCACATCCTGTCACTGCGAGACAGGATGTTTCTCAGAAAGCTGGGAGGTCTACAGGTGGAGGCAGACAGACGGGTTCGTACCTGTACATCAGAATGATGACCAGCACTGACAGGATGATGACAGCTGCTCCTGCAGCCAAACCGATCTGAGCAGCCAATGGGACGGGAGACAGCAGAGAGTCACTGTCGTACTGCACCAATCCCAGGTCGACCTGCAGGTTTCCCATGAAGACCTGAGAGAGAGAGAGGGAAAGACATACAGATTTGTATATATTGTGTATAACTATACTGTGTTGTTTGTGTCCAGGTGTGTCTGTGTGTTACCTTAAGGCTGGGCAGCTCGTTGCTCTGGTCCATGCTCGCTGGTTGGATCTCTGGAGGTTCACAGTACAGGTGAGTGTTGTCCAGAGTTTTCACCTCACATTCCCGATCTCCGAGGCGAGCCATCACTTCCTGTCTGGACATGGCTCTGGTCAGGTCCTGACCCTGAGGGACAGACAGACACGAGGAACTGAAACATTCTGTCTGTTCCTGAACCAACTGATGTGTGAGTGACTCATTCTGCTCCTGTTCCAATTTACCTCCACAGCGATCACTCCTCCTGGTTTGAAACGATACGGAGCTTCTGGAGCATCTCGGTTCAGAGGGAACAGTTGTGGGTTTGGATAATAAGTAAAGCTTTTACCCTGAGAGACAGACAGGTAGGTGAACAGAGAGACAGGAAGAGAGACAGACAGGTTACTCATCAAATGAACTTATTGACCTTCAACAAAGCAGCTCTGAGACATAAATATCTAAAGATTCTACATGGAGTTCTATAACTCTACTTTATTGTGAAGGGACATCAGTCATATTATCATATCTCAATTACCCCCCCTTGACCCTCAATATCCCCCGGGGACTCAGACAGAAAGACAGAGGGGTACCTTGATGCTCTCGTAGTGAACTCTGACGTTGTCCAGCTGAAACCACACGCCTTTTACTTTGACCTCTGGGGTCACTGTGGGGGTGGGACAGGTCATCTGAGAGGACGACAGAACTGAACAGCGCTCTGACACCTGAGAGAAAGACAGGTGGAAAGGGACAGACATGTTGAATTCAGTTTTATAGATTATCCAACCAAGATCTTGGCTGATGGAGCTTTATGTCACCGTTGTCATGGAGCTGTTAAACACCAGCTGCTGCTTGGCAGAGAGGAGAGCAAGTCGTTTCCTCCGTTTCACCCTCTGGACCTCCAGAGGCTCCACCCACACGGATATGATTGGCTGCTGCACCACATCCAGGTTCCTGCCTGTTACCGTGATGACACGCCCCCCTCTGAAGACAGGAAGACAGCACCATATTAGGGCATCAGGTTAATCAATGACTTATTATCGGCTATTGGAGATGAAGTTCTTACGCGTAGAAGCTCTCCGCAGGTTTGGCATCAGTGATGACGGGATCGTCAAGGTAACGGAAGGTCACGTTGGGAACGGTCCGCTCCGCTTTCCCAAAGAAAACCCGAACTGTGACTCCACCAGTACGAGGACTGGAACCAGTCTGACACATCAACTGGGTGTCGTTCACTTCCCCGACACTGAGATGAAGAGAGAACATCAACAAGTCTGTTCCACTGACCCATAACCCATTGGACCACAGCACGACAACGTAGTCCCATTGATCCGTAGTCCCTAAGTACTTGAATAGTGTATATCCCCAGAAGGGTACTACGGTACAACCCTAGTAACATAGTACTGTAGTACCTTAGTACTGCAGTACTGTAGTCCAGAAATATGGTAATACTAAAGACCCTTAGTACGAATAGTACCTTAATAATGTAGTACCATATTCCCATAGTACCATGGTCCTGTAGTACTCACATGTAGCAGGGCTGTGGACCCAGGAAGGCGCTCAGGTCGGACCTCTGTCCAGTCAGCAGCTGCTGTCCTCTGATAGTCAGTCTGGTTCCTCCAGAGACTGGACCTTTATCAGGAACCAGATCCAGGAGCTGAGGGTCCTGAACACAAGAACACAAGGAGCGGGATCAGAGCCATCGTCCAGTCGTCCAGGAGGAGGAGGAGGAGGAGGAAGATGAGGAGGAGGAGGAGGAGGAGGAGGAGGAGGAGGAGGAGGAGGAGGAGGAGGAGGAAGATGAGGAGGAGGAAGAGGAGGAGGAGGACCACTGCTCCTCCATGTTGACACATCACTCTCACCTGATAGGTAAAGATCTGCTTCGATCTTCCAGGCGGGGTGGTCCCCACGGTAACCAGAACACTCCCCTTCCTCTGCTTCCCACTGGGCTGAAGATCACACACAACCCTACAACACACACAAACACACACTGTGATACAAATTTTCAAATTCTTTGTCTCTGTTTGAGTTGTGTGTGAGTGTGAGTGTGTGTGTGAGAGAGTGTATGTGTGTGTGTGCATGTGTGTGTGTGTGTGTGTGTGTGTGTGTGTGTGTGTGTGTGTGTGTGTCACCTGGTGGAGATCTCGTAACCTTTAGGTTGTGGCAGGCACTGAACACCTGCCACTGTGACCCCGCCCACCACATCCTGATAACTCATCCCCAGATTTGAACCTGTTATCGTCACCAAGACTCCGCCCTCCAGAGGACCAGAGACAGGTACCACCTGGGCAGACAGACAGGGGGGCAGACAGACAATTTGAAAGTTTCCATGGCAACAGATCTTTAGCAACAGTACTGGTGGTTGTTAGACTCACCTGCGTGATCTGAGGAGGTGGGCAGGTGTCTACAGGTATGCTGCTGCATGATTGGTTGTAAACACAGCTGGGGGTGGGGCTTCCTGGACACCAGACACAACCATACTCCTCAGGTACCGCCCTACACTGGGAGCAATCCGATTGGCCGGCAGAGCAGTCGTACAACTGGACTAAAGAATAGACACAAATTTTAGAAACACGCACACACACGAACCCACACAAACACACACACATACACACAAACATACAAACATTCAAGAGGTTCTTACGTTGGAGACCAGGTGAGACGTCGATGCGTCTTTCTCCTCTCCGCAGGTAGACAGCTGCAGAAGACTGGAGCTGACTGACTGTATACTGAAACTACAGAGAGACAGGTGGACAGGCCGGTGAGAGACAGGGTGAGAGAGACAGGTGAGAGAGACAGGTGGGAGAGACAGGTGAGAGAGACAGGTGGACAGGCCGGTGAGAGACAGGGGAGAGAGACAGGTGAGAGAGACAGGTGGGAGAGACAGGTGGGAGAGACAGGTGGGAGAGACAGGTGGGAGAGACAGGTGGGAGAGACAGGTGGGAGAGACAGGTGGGAGAGACAGTGAGAGAGACAGGTGGGAGAGACAGGTGGGAGAGACAGGTGGGAGAGACAGATGAGAGAGACAGGTGGGAGAGACAGGTGGGAGAGACAGGTGGGAGAGACAGGTGGGAGAGACAGGTGGGAGAGACAGGTGAGAGAGACAGGTGGGAGAGACAGGTGGGAGAGACAGGTGGGAGAGACAGGTGGGAGAGACAGGTGGGAGAGACAGGTGGGAGAGACAGGTGGGAGAGACAGGTGAGAGAGACAGGTGGGAGAGACAGGTGAGAGAGACAGGTGGGAGAGACAGGTGAGAGAGACAGGTGGGAGAGACAGGTGGGAGAGACAGTGAGAGAGACAGGTGGGAGAGACAGGTGGGAGAGACAGGTGGGAGAGACAGTGAGAGAGACAGATGGGAGAGACAGGTGGGAGAGACAGGGGAGAGAGACAGGTAGACAGGCCGGTGAGAGACAGGGGAGAGAGACAGGTGAGAGAGACAGGTGGGAGAGACAGGTGGGAGAGATAGGTGGGAGAGACAGGTGGGAGAGACAGGTGGGAGAGACAGGTGTTACCTGGTGTGGGCTGCAGGTGAAAGTGTTTGTGTGTGTGTGTGCGTGTGTGTGTGTGTGTGTGTGTGTGTGTGTGTGTGTGTTTGTATTACCTTGTGTGGGCTGCAGGTGAAGGTGTGTGTGTTGTTGTGCGTCCTCTCCACGATAGCAGTCAGGTTCACCTTGAGATTGTGTATTTCCACAACACAAACATAGGGGGCGTTGTCCTGTGGAGACACAGTAAAGGGTTCAGCTGCTGCTCACCAGACGCACAACAACGTGTCTGAAGACTCACACCAGAATGAGTAGGAGGCGCTGCAGCATCTGAAGCTGCACTCACACCAGAAGGATCAGAACCGGTTCTGATCCGGTTCTGATCCGGTTCTGATCCGGTTCTGACTCTGACAGGTCAACAAACATAGTTCTCACCTTGTAGACGTCCAGGTTCCGTCCCTGTAGCACAACACTGCTGCTCAGGCCCAGAGGCACTAAGGCAGAACTCTGCAGGGAGAAGACCAGAGGACACAAGGAGGGACCAGGGGAGTCCTGCAGAGAGACAGACAGGGGAGAGGGTGAGACAGCTGCAGACAAAGAGAGAGACAGGCATAGACACAGACAGTTTGGGAGAGACAGACATGTAAAGACAGACAGAAAGAGAGACAGACAGACAGACAGATAGATAAGTACAGACAGAGAGGTAAATACAGACGGACAGGCATGTGAAGACACATACATACAGGTACAGACAGACAGACAGTAGACAGACATATAGACAGGTTCAGACAGTTTGTGAGAGACAGACAGACTGTCTCACTCTCTGGGTCAGGATGCTGTGTTGGCTGGGACAGCTCTGGTTGTGAGTGCAGAGTTGATCCAGAGGACACCAGTTACACCCCCACACACTGGAGACACAGGACAAACACCTGGAGACACATCATCAACATCAACATCTTCATCACATCTTCATCAACATCTTCATCAACATCTTCATCATCGTCACTGTGGTTTCTTACTGGGAGCTCTGGTTCAGGCGGCTCACGGCTCCACAGTCGTAGAACGTCATGTTACCTGTGGTGATGGTCACGTGACCAAACCGCAGTGACACAGGCAGCATCATGTGATCTAGAGGCAGAGGGACAGGAAGTCAGCTGACACAGGACGACTCGTTTCAAGGAAGTGAATTGACCAGGAGGGATTCCAGCGGACGCCATAATAAGAGCTGTTCAAATTCTCTAAGGGACGAGGAGAGGAGCTTCAATGCTTCCTAACTCGTCTCCTATAGCAAAGGAAACATCGGAAAACTTAACGTAAGGAAAGTTTAAAATGATGTCCCTCAATGGACCTGGACACACACACGAAAATATAGAAAACAGAACAGCTCGTGACACGATCCAGAACCGATGTAATGTCCGATTTACTGTACTTTACAACATCATCATCATCAGAAATAAATACTAAATATAAACACTATCATTAGATCTTAATATGAATATAAAAGTTATTTAAATCCCCTGACGTTGGAATGGACACAATCATTTCTTTCTCCTCATATATTCCTCACTTATTATATCATATTATATTATTTCAACATTTCAGTCCCTTTTTGTTTATTTTAATTTTGTTGTTATATCCTGATTATTAAAACGCACACACACACACACACACACACACACACACACACACAGTCTAACTTACCACTTCCTGCCGGCATGTCGGGGAGGAGCTCCGGTGAAGGTGACTGACAGGTGATGCTGGTTCCCATGACAATGGCGGGCTGTGGTGGGAGGAGCCCGAAGACGCAGGACAGAGACTCCGCCTCTGTGAGGATGGGAAGTTGAATGACTGACATCGTTACCTTGGAGACACAGAAACACAGCTCTGATCAGATGGGGTCAGGTGACCCGGCTCGTCATGAGTCCGGATGGTTCTGATGGTCTGCTCCCATTGGCCAGAAAACAAACCAAACCATCATGATGTACCTGTGTCTGCTCATCTCTGCTCTGATTGGCTGGCTGAAGCCTGTGAACCGTTACACACTGATTGGCTCGTTCGAAGCTCCAGAGCCAATGATTGGACTGAAGGTGGCGCTGACACTGATGTTTACGACAACATCTGGACACAAGAAGAGAGAGCGACTGATTAGAAAGACCGACATACAGACAGGTACAGACAGAAAGGTACAGACAGACAGGTACAGACAGAGACGTACCTTCCTTCCAGGACACACCAGCCACAGTGCGGGTCTCTGACAGTGAGACAGGTCTGACAGTCTGTCTGCTTCTCACATGACGACACGTGAACCTTCGACAGCTGAGAGACAGACAGAAAAACAACACTTAAGTATTTTAACAAGAAGAAAAAAAAGGCGACAGACACACAAACTCTGTCTCACCCTCCTGCTGGTCAACACATAGACGTGCTGCTGGCTCTTGTCCAATAGGAGGTCGGCAGTGACGGGGCTGCCGCTGTCCACCAACACGCTGTCGTACAGGTCACCTGACCAATCAGAGCGCACGAACACCTGCAACACACACACACATGACGGTAATGATACAAAGTTCACCTCTGACCTTTGATAGTAGTGCTTCAAAAGGGGCGGAGCCTAGGTGAAACTTGAAAACATGAAAGTTCATCACACCCGGTGACATCATCACTGACGTAGTGACATCATCACCTGATATAGAACACGAGCATCGATAAATCTGAAGAGTTCACGATAGAGCTGCTCGATAAACAATCACTCTAAACATAATTATAAACACAGACACTCATCACAAGTTATTAGGACCTGAACAGGCCTGAAGTTCACTCTGTGTTCGTTAAGAGTTTATGAGACACGTATTCTAACACATGAAAATGAGACTAACAGAACCGCAGACACACACACACACACACACACACACACACACACACACACACACACACACACACACACACACACACACCACACACACACACACACACACACACACACACACACACACACACACACACACACACACACACACCACACACACACACACACACATTGATTATTGGTGCCTTCCTTAATATTTTTAAGAATGCACTATGTTGGAGGTTTGCCAAAAAGCGCAGTGTTACCAATGTTACACGTTAGTCTGGAGCTCTGATACAAAAAGTTGTGAATGAACTTTTCGAGGATGGTCGGGGGTGTTCAGATGTTCTTGTGAATTCATGCTGTGTGAGCAATGACCTGTCAGCAGATGGCGCTGCTTCCCCACAAAACATGATGCCACAGCCTGAAGGCTCAACTTGACCTGATCCTGGTTCAGTTGACCAGGTAGAACCAGGTAGAACCAGGTAGAACCAGGTAGAACCAGGTAGAACCAGGATGTACCAGAACCACATGTCCACTGGTCTGACTCTGAGCTGCCACTGGGGGGGATTATATATTAACAGGATGAATCAAAGATCTGTTGTTTAACTCAGTGATATGCTCCAGGGCAGGATTACCCCCCCCCCACACACACACACACACACACCCCCCCCCCACCCCCCCCCACACAGTAATCAGTCACCTGTGGGACCAATAACCAATCAACAACAAGGGTCTGTGTATGCTCCCCTGTGACACACACACACACACACACACACACACACACACACACACACACACACACACACACACACACACACACACACACACACACACACACACACACACACACACACACACACACACACACACACACACACACACACACACACACACACACACACACACACACACACACACACACACACACACACACACACACACACACCACACACACACACACACACACACACACACACACACACACACACACACACACACACACACACACACACACACAGTAATTGTGTGTGTACTTGTGCAAGCTGCTTGTTGTAATCCCGTGAGGGGGTGCATTGGGGGATGCAGTGGGGGGGGGGCTATCTTGCTTCAGGGCACTTCAGTGGTTGCACTAAGAGGAGGGGGGGGGCACAGTTTGATCACATCTAAGATTCCCATGACGACAAACACGTTGTAAACACTAGACTCTGTTTTCTAGATCATGTGACACGCTGCAGCTCAGTATCAACCCTGGAAACCTTATGCTAAACTAATAATAAACATAATTTATCACGTTGTCACCTTGTGCAGTCGCCCTTCTCTGTCTCCCAGGAAGGCGATGGTGTGTCCTGCCTCTGTTGCCGTGGTGACGGCGGTCAGCAGGGTGGTGGAGGTGAAGGTGGGCGTGGCTGGAAGCGGCACAGCACTGGCAATGGGGTTCGGGGTGTGTTCCCCCCCCACAGGGGTACTCAGACAGAGAAGCCTTAAAGATGAACAGAGAGAGAGGGAGAGGGAGAGGGAGAGGGAGAGGGAGAGGGAGAGGGAGAGGAGATCGAGAGATAGAGAGGGGAGAGAGAGAGAGAGAGAGAGAGAGAGAGAGAGAGAGAGAGGGAGGGGAGGGGAGGGGAGGGGAGAGAGAGAGAGAGAGAGAGGGGAGAGAGATTGAGAGAGAGAGGGAGAGAGAGAGAGAGAGAATTAGACCAGCATTTCCTAACCTGAAGAAGTGTGAACAGTGGACGCCCCCTGGAGCTGAACTATAGTAACTACACTGTGACAGCTCTTACCCTGGCGGGTCTGGAACATCCTGTCCACATACTTTTGGCCATATGAAGGAGTAACATTGTACGACAGGTTAACACAAAAAGACCAGTCACTGCAGTCTAATCTGTTTGTGTGTGTGTGTGTGTGTGTGTGTGTGTGTTATATCTGGGTCAGTCTGACCAGCTGTGTGTACTTTGGGTTTGAGTGACAGCTGTCTGACCATAAATCCAGCTGCTGAAGATAACAACTTTAATCCACACACACGCACACACACACACAGACACACACACACACACAGTATTAGGGTCAGCAGTGAGACAGATATTATCAAGGCAGCTTCTTTCCAAACGAGCTGCTCCCGTGTGACATCATCATATTTAACCTGTGATGTCATCAGCTGAACCTATAGATTATTGAATTATTAATCACCGGTTTACTTGAATAATAATCAAATGGCGAATGCTCTGTATTTGTGTAGCACTTTCTAATCTTGATGACCACGCAAAGTTCTTTTATTGAATATTTAAATATGGAGTCAAATCACATGATGTTAAAAAACACTGATTATTGATTAAGTGACGTCACATGGTGTGAACTCGTCCTTCACCCAGTGCATGCTGGGAACAGAGCCTGAGTTCTTGTGTATGACAATCAGGTGATTAGTGACGGACATCTTCTAATGACTGGTTTCCTGTCTGACGGACACTTTCCGGTGAAGAAGGCGTTTCTCACTGTTCTCGCTACACAAACAAAACTCCACTTCCTGCACTGCAGCTAGGTTACTGCTTTCCCATTCTCTGTCTGACCAGCAGGGGTCCTCACTGGGACAATTTGCTTTCTTGCCGTTGCTCTGATCCGACGGAAAGAGAAAAGGTCAAAGCTGAAGTGTGTGTTTACCTTCGGCAGCCTGAGACATTTGGATGACACAGCGTACTCGATGTAGGCTTCCTCCTGTCCACTGCTCCCTCGTCCTTCCTCAGTGTAACACACTTCCTGTGCTTGCCGCAGCATGGCGTCCAGCTCTGCCATCCCATACACACACAGCGCTGAACGTCCTGTTGCTACAGGTGTGGACGCCTGCCCGGCTGCCATGATGACAAACAGAGCTGCTTCACCCGAGTGGTTTCCTAACCACGCTGCCTGAGCCAGGTTGTACCCCCCGTGGCACAGCAGTGGAACCTCCACGTACGAGTAGAAGCTGCGGTCAGAGGCGCAGAGCCGGGAGGCGTACGTCCGGTACTCCTTCTTGTGCCACATGTCCCGCCTTGAGAACAGGAAGTACACATGGTCACCATGGGCGACTGCCTTAACAAAGTGGTTGTTGTACTCCGAGTAACTTCCAACAACCAGCTTCCCCAGCTCCTCCTCCTGCGAGAACGCCCGTCGAGGTGGGACCACTGGAAACAGACGCCGCGTCGTGATTGGTGGAATGTCACCAGGACCTTTACTGGTGTAGCCTCGACCGACCAGCATCAGACTCAGCTGTCCGCTGACTTCCTGTTTGTTCTCCACGGTTATTACCACAGCAACGGTGGAGACCCGAGGGTCGTTGGCCGCGACGTACTGAGTGTCCACTGGGTTGGACGTCCGATAGATGATCTGAGAGATGTTGTGCAAACTCCTGAGGACAGAGAGGAGACGTGAGTCAGGAGCCATTGATGAAGTCTTTATCATCATCAAACCTTTATACAGTTACAACCCAGCAGGACAACTGGTGGGCTACTCTGTCATGGCAGCTCAGGTGTGAGTGTTGGCTAAATGTCGGCAGAGCACTGGGACAACAGCATCTGACTGTTTGACATTGAAACTCATAAACTGATGATATCCTGATGATCCTTTACCTTTTGTCACAGATGCCCTGATAGAGAGAACCACAGACAATCAGACTCCCTGGCTCCGCCCCCTGTCCCGGCTCCATCAGCAGCAGTTTGTTGTGGTTGTGAGTGGGCGTGGCCGAGGGGCATTCCTGGGGATTGATCGGGGGGAGGCAGTCGGGGGAGTCCAGGTGAGGGCCGGTTCGAACATGTGACATCACCTCCAGGTCAGACGTCAGCTGGTACAGGTGATCGACTCCGCCCACGAACAGACGCCCGGCCCCCGAGTCCAGCAGCAGGTGAGAGAGGGGGGGGCCATCCAGCTTCACCGCTAGTATTGAAGGTTCAGAGGTCACGATGACATCAGCAGAGAAGGTTGTAGGGATGGGGAGAAAGAGGAGGAAGAGGAGGAAGAGGAGGGATGGAGGGATGGAGGAGGCCAACATGGCAGCTCCTCAATATCTGAGAGAGAGAGAAGGAGAGAGAGAGAGAGAGAGAGAGAGAGAGAGAGAGAGTTTAAAAACAATCACAAACATGATCTGCCTGAGTGTCGGCACAAAGTCGGTTGACTCCTGAACACGGGGGGGGGGACCCCTGGTGGCTCCGTGATGCCTGAAGTCAAACCTTCAGAATTGTTTCCACTGAGAAGACGTTCTATGATGATTAAAATCACGTTTCCATGGAGACGCTGATCTGATCTGAACCTGACAATCAGATGATCAGAACCGTGATCGTGTAAAGTTGCTCAGAGTCGTTTCTCTCTCATGTTATTAATAAAATATTTTGCTGCTTCACAGTTTTCATCTGACGGTCAAACTGTAGTTGCCTGTAGTAATGTTGCCATGGCAACACACCCGTATCCACGGCAACGCAGTGAAAGGACTCAAACCTCCAGTGGGTTGTTTGGTTTTTTATGATGATGGAAATATTCTCTTCCTTCTCTCCAGAGGATGAACCTTCATGATTGATGATCCTGGGTCCGATGTTTCTCATCATGAATGTTTCAACCAGAGAAATTTAATTGATCACTTCCTGATCACTTCCTGATCACTTCCTGATCACTTCCTGTTCCTGATCAGTCAGGACCGATCGTGAGCATCAGAATCTGAACCATGTGTCTGATTTCAACAGTTCACGTCTCAGGTTTATCATGTGACTGTCCCTGACTCTGATTGGTGGATTTTTTTCCTTTTTTAATATTCTGTGCAGGTCAGTTTTCTGGAACAACCCCCCTTCCCTTCTTAAACACAGAAACATAACTTTATTATTCTATCACTCATACACGGGGTTTTCATTCTGTGGCTGCAGTGATCTCTCCAGCCTGTAGGTGGCACTCTCTCTGTCAGTTTTATGATTCAGTTCATGAAGAGAAATTTCTTTATAGCGAACGTTCCTCTCATACAAAACACTATTCATCTCTCTCTCTCTCTCTCCTCTCTGGACATGCTCGCTCGACCCTCCCTCCCTCCTGCTGTGTGCTGGTTCAGACTGAAACTCTGTTTAACTCGCCCCAGTGCATTCTGGGAAACACCCAGAGAGGCCTCAGGACACACACACACACACACACACACACACACACACACACACACACACACACACACACACACACACACACACACACACACACACACACCACACACACACACACACACACACACACACACACACACACACACACACACACACACACACACACACACACCACACACACACACACACACACACACACACACACACACACACACACACACACACACACACACACACACACCACACACACACACACACACACACACACACACACACACACACACACACACACACACACACACACACACACACACACACACACACACACACACACACACACACACACACTTCAACATTTCCATGGTGATATTGAACATCCTCAGTCTGTATGCTAATAACTTCACTGAGGGGGGGGCAGTGGTAGAGAGAGGTTCATCTATAATTCATGCTGCTGAACAGAGAGAGAGCGAGTTGTCAGAAAGTAAAATGAGTTAAAAGTTGGAAGAAAAAGAGAGGGAGGTTAAGAGAAGGACGAGAACGAGCGAGGGGTGAAAGAACGGCGTTAAGAGAAAGACAGGAAGAGAGATAGAGATAAAGGGAGGGAGGTAGAGTTGAAGAAATGTTATAGCGAGAGAGAGGTAGAGATGAAGGAGTGTTACAGAGAGAGGAAGAGAGAGGTAAAGATGAAGGAGGGTTATAGAGAGAGAGAGGTAGAGATGAAGGAGTGTTAGAGAGAGAGAGACGTAGAGAGAGGTAGAGATGAAGGAGTGTTAGAGAGAGGAAAGAGAGAGGCAGAGAGAGGTAGAGATGAAGGAGTGTTAGAGAGAGAGAGAGGAAGAGAGAGGTAGAGATGAAGGAGTGTTACAGAGAGAGAGAGGTAGAGAGAGGTAGAGATGAAGGAGTGTTACAGAGAGAGAGGAAGAGAGAGGTAGAGATGAAGGAGTGTTACAGAGAGAGAGACGCAGAGAGAGGTAGAGATGAAGGAGTGTTATATAGAGAGGTAGAGAGAGGTAGAGATGAAGGCGTGTTATATAGAGAGGTAGAGAGAGGTAGAGATGAAGGAGTGTTACAGAGAGAGAGAGGAAGAGAGAGGTAGAGATGAAGGCGTGTTACAGAGAGAGAGAGGTAGAGATGCTGTTTCACACCTGAACAGCAGGTGTCTGCTCTCTGATTGGCTGACATGAGTCTGGATATTAAAGTGTAACTTTACACACACACACAGTGTTTATCCAGATAACTATGAGTAACACACACACACACACACATGCAGGTTAAGGACCAGTTTGACCTGTGACCCCGGACGTCCCATCAGGACCTGGAGACGGACACAGTGTCCTCAGCAAATCAAGAACCTCATTAAGAACCAATAGAACGTCTCTGCAGCAGGTTCTCCAGGAACCGACCGATCCTGCACCAGGACAAAATGCTGCCCTCTGATTGGCTGTCAGGTGTGTTAACCTGCAGGTAACCATGGTAACAGGATGGATGCTGCAGGTGTCAGCAGTTTTCTTCTCCTCCTCGCTGCCCCCCCCTGCTCTCTCTCTCTCTTTTAATTTTCTCATTGGATGTCCCCGCCCGCGCTCTATATATGTAAATGAACGACAGGCTGCTTTCAACTCGTGGAGGTGATGATTACAGACTGCCTCACCTCAGGCACACACACACACACACACACTCACACACACACACACACAGCTGTTTGTGTGTAGGATTGTGTCCTCTCTTTGAAGAGTGAGAGTCAGCAGCAAACCACAGAGATAATATGGGGGTGTGTGTATGTGTGTGTGTGTTGTGTGTGTGTGTGTTTTCCTCTCTTTGTTTCCTCCCTCTCTCTCTCTGTGTTCAGTTTGTCCTACTTTCTCTCTGTTCAGGAGCCTCAGACTCAGCAGCTGCAGACTGACCTGAGCTAAGCTGGTCCACTACGAACCAACAGGGACCGGGACCGGGACCAGGACCGGGACCAGGACCAGGACCAGGGACCTGAGGCTGAGCTGCTCAGACTGTAACTAAACATGTTCCCCATCATGAGTTCAGACATTAACTATTCAGCATCACGTCATGTTTGTAACACACACTCCAGAACATTTCAGGAACATGTGCAGACTTCAGCTCTGAGAAAAGCTTCAATTTTGTTCTTCTGCTTTTGTCTCTTTCTGCTTCAGGGTACACAGACACACACACACACACACAGACACAGACACACACACAGACACAGACACAGACACAGACACAGACACAGCACAGACACAGACACAGACACAGACACAGACACAGACACAGACACAGACACAGACACAGACACAGACACAGACACAGACAGACAGACAGACAGACAGACAGACAGACAGACAGACACGACAGACAGACAGACAGACAGACAGACAGACAGACAGACAGACAGACAGACAGACAGACAGACAGACAGACAGACAGACAGACAGACAGACAGACAGACAGACAGACAGACAGACAGACAGACAGACAGACAGACAGACAGACAGACAGACAGACAGACAGACAGACAGACAGACAGACAGACAGACAGACAGACAGACAGACAGACAGACAGACAGACAGACAGACAGACAGACAGACAGACAGACAGACAGACAGACAGACAGACAGACAGACAGACAGACAGACAGACAGACAGACAGACAGACAGACAGACAGACAGACAGACAGACAGACAGACAGACAGACAGACAGACAGACAGACAGACAGACAGACAGACAGACAGACAGACAGACAGACAGACAGACAGACAGACAGACAGACAGACAGACAGACAGACAGACAGACAGACAGACAGACAGACAGACAGACAGACAGACAGACAGACAGACAGACAGACAGACAGACAGACAGACAGACAGACAGACAGACAGACAGACAGACAGACAGACAGACAGACAGACAGACAGACAGACAGACAGACAGACAGACAGACAGACAGACAGACAGACAGACAGACAGACAGACAGACAGACAGACAGACAGACAGACAGACAGACAGACAGACAGACAGACACACACACACACACACACACACACACACACACACACACACACACACACACACACACACACACACACACACACACACCACACACACACACACACACACACACACACACAACACACACACACACCACACACACACACACACACACACACACACACACACACACACACACACACACACACACACACACACACACACACACACACACACACACACACACACTCACCCTGGTGAGCTCATGAATATTTGTTCAGTTCTTGGAGAAACAGTTTGATATCATCACGTGTGTGTGACAGCCGTGACACACACACACAGACACCACACTCCCAGTGGGATTTAAAGTTTGTGTGTGTGACTAACACACACACACCTTTCATCACCATCAAGATCCCCACAGGAAGTCAATTTGTTACCGTGGTGATGCAGCACGCTGCTGCAGGAACACAATGAGCTGTTTATACACAAACACCTTGACACACACACACACACAGGTTTGCACAGCATCCTCTTTAGGACTTTGCATGACTTCCATCAGCATCGACTGCCTGACACACACACACACTCACACACACTCACACACTCTCCCTATAGCTGCTTTCAGTCATGTGCTGGACTCTGCAGATCCTGGGTGATTTCTCCAGAGGAGGTTCATGTGTGAGAGCCTCTGGATCATCTGCTGAACCTGCTCCACCTGGTCTGTGGTTCTCACTCCACCTCTCACCTGGAGAACGAGGAGGATCTGAAGCTGTGGTGAACACGTCTTTACTCTCAGGTCTGAGACCAGAACACCTGACACACACATTAACACCAGGTGTGACCAGAACCGACAGTGATAGTGATCCAGATGACAGCAAAAGTGAACACTGAAGATCACAACCAGATCCTCCTGTTCTGGACCTGGTTCTGGACCTGGTTCTGGTCCTGGACAGTCAGTGGACAGGCTGCAGGACTACAGCTCCTTCTCTGTGTGTCGGTCTGAACCCGTTTCAGGACTCTCCCTCTCTCTCTGGTTCTGATCCGATGTGAATGAGTTGTTTTCTCTTTTCTCGTCAGACTGGAGAAACGAGGTGTGGTACAGTGTCACATGATGGGTTTGTTTTAACAGGACGAGGCTGCTGAGCTGCTGTTCCTGTCCCTAATCTGGATTAAATCCTGTTTGTGTTGACTGGTGTAAACACACAGAGCTGCTGTTTGACAAGAGGAAGAATCAGATTCTTCAGTTTAATCCAGAGAGAAGAATAATCAGTGAATCACAGCAGATTAACACAAACAACAGATTCAAAAATATCTCAGAGTTAAGAAGGTTCCACAGTCTTAAAGAGACAGTCCAACATCTGGTCCGTGAGGACGCTGGGACAAACCAAGTAATCAACCCTGTCTGTGATGTGGTCCTCCTGATGTCTCCATCCCTCCTCTGTCTCTCTCAGACTCAGGACCCTCAGGGTCTTCACAGATCAATGGACCAATCACAGCAGCACAATAACAATAATTAATATTTACATGTTTAAATAAGAGTCAGTGATTAATGTGTTTCTTCAGAATCAGTGACGTCTCTCAGAGGTCAGAGGTCAGACTTCCTCCACGTAAATAATACAAACTGGGAGATGGACAGACGTCTTCACGTCTTTTATATGAGGCTCATTGTGTCCTCAGGGGGGCGCTGTGCTGGTAGAGTCTCTAAAATACAGTCAAGTGGATTTTACCAAATTCTTACTGTAAACGTTTCACTGCAGCAGCTTCAAACTGAATACTGATCACTGCTAACATGAAATATTAATACACATACACACACACATACACACACACTCAGTGTGATGGAATTACCATCAATATCATTAACGCCCATCACCTCTCTCTGCTTTTCCACACATTTCAAACACCACACACATCTGTCTCACTCTGTGTGTGTGTGAATATATTATCTCAGCAGCCTCCAATTAACCGAGTGTGTAAGTGTTTTTGATCAGTGGGAGATGACGAAGGTTTTCCTCCTCCTCCTCCTCCTCCTCCTCCTCCTCCTCCTCCTCTTCCTCCTCCTCCTCCTCCTCCTCCTCCTCCTCCTCCTCCTCCTCCTCCTCCTCCTCCTCCTCCTCCTCCTCCTCCTCCTCCTCCTCCTCCTCCTCTTCCTCCTCCTCCTCCTCCTCCTCCTCCAGCCGATCAGTTTCAGTCCCTGAAGGTGTTATTCATATATTATATTCACAATAATATAAGGTGATGGTGACCTTTGACCTCTGAAATCAGATCAGCTCATCCTTGAGTCCGGGTGAACGTTTGGATCACATCCAGGATTTTTGAGATATCGTTGAACGAGACAGACGAACAGTTTGATCTCTGACCTGCAGCGACTCGACCACTCGTCAAGTGTTGAAGCTGCTTCACTGAGATCCTCCACTTAAACACCCACTCCGTTGTCATGACAACAAACACAGAGCCACTGAAACAGGAAGTCAACCTCTGGACAGTGAAAGATTCTAAAACACCACAGACAGATTCTTATGCATCAGGGTGGAGACGCTGAGAAGAAAGAAGAGGAGGAGCAGGATGAAGATGAAGAGGCGGATAGAGGGGGTGTGAAGTGAAGGAGGAAGAATAGGAGGGGGAGGAGAAGTAGAACGAGGAAGAGGAGGATAAAGAAGAAGAAGGGGAGGTTGAAGATGAAGAGGGAAATAAAGAGAAATAATAGAAAGAGGAGGAGAAGGAAAAGACGAAGAAGACGAGGAGAAAGACAATGCGGAGGATACAGTAGAACAGGAGGAAGAGGAGGATAAAGATGACGAGGAGAAGGAAGAGGATGTGGAGGATAAAGAGGAGGAAGAAGACAAAGATAAAGAGAAGGCCGAGGAAGAGGAAGAGTAGGAGGAAGAGGTGCAGTTTTCATTAAAACCAAACCTGAGCGTCTCTCGGCTGCGTCTCGGCCGCCCCGCCCTGTCTCTCTCTCTCTCTCTTTGTAGTTAAGAGGCGTGAAGCGGCTCCATGATGTTTATGAGCAGCAGAATTTTTACAAGATTAAAACAAGATGGGCGGGGGGGGCAATAAACGACAGGACTAGTGTTATAAAAGGGGGGAGGAGGGGGAGGAGGGGGGAGGTTTAATCAACACAGCGTCGAGGGTGGAGACGACGACGAATCATTTACTGCAGATAAAAAAAACTTTATTTAACGTGTCAGCACAAAACACCAGAAACAACCTCATTAAAAACCACTGAGGCGTCGCTAACAGGACTTCTACTTCTTACTTTCTACACAAAACATCAACACGTAACAACTCAGACGTGAACTGAGCCACAGACGTGTTCCTCACATGTTCCAGACATGTTCTGCTGGTTCTGGATGTTCTGGATCTTCTCCTGCAGCCTCCTGGTAACATGTGTGTAACATGTCAGAGTGAGTCCATGTGAGGAACCAGCAGGACAATGTGTGGAAGCTTCTCAGTGAGCGAGTGGACGTGTTGATGAGGTTTGATTCCAATTAGTCCAGTTCTTCTTTTCACTGCTTCACTAACGTCTTAAAGGACCAATCAGGGACTCTGTGTCATGGTGAACATTAAAGAGTCGGTCGTCGGCCTGAACTTTATTATTTCATGGATTTTATTGGATGGTTTTATATCAAATTACTTGACAGACGCGGGTGATGTTCATTGGCCCTCAGGGGCCGCCTCCTCCAGAGGGAGACTCCTTCAAATGAGGCCAACAAATGTGTCCTTCCATCCCTCTTGGACCAGCCTATCCCAGAATGCATTGCGTATCTATGACAATATAGGTTTCAATAAGAGCGGCAAACAACAAGACCAAAACTTCAGGGGAGTAATATTTCAAAATGTATCAGGATTGGTTGCAAAAGGGCGGTTGCAGGAAACTTTCCGGAAACTTTCCCTGGGAAGTTAAGAAAAAAAAAGTGCGCAAATTGAAAGCTGAGCAATAAAAAACCTCATTCAAAACTCTATTTTAAAGATGAATGGAATGCCCCACACGCTCCACGTTGACTCTTAACCCTCCACTGTGCATTTCTCCATCACATGCACAGATACCTCCCAGCATGCTTCACACCACAGCAGCTGTTGAGATCACACTACTGCATCAGCCCAAGGACTAGTCAGGTAAGTTTTGATGATATTACTGGGAAAACATATTAGCATGCTGATTTAGGATTGATTCATCTGTTCATCTAGACTATTTCTATTCATTTATCCATCAATTGTAAAATATTATTAAAAGACGATTCCAATTGCTAACTATTTATATATCTGACATTGCATTAGTGTTTTTTAAAAGCTTGTTTCTCATCTTATTCTATAGAACAAGGCCACGTGCACTATCTCATGTGTTGGGACATTTCACGCCAGCCAATGTAGAAGGAAAGGCTGTGTACATTTGCAAATACTGTGCAAAGACCGATGTTAAGAATGACACAAAGATCAAGAAGCATATAGTCAAGTGCCCAAAGTTTCATCAGATCTCAAATCAGCTTATGGCAAAACAAAATGTGTATATTTATGTCTGTATATAACAAGGTAAATACAGTCAGTATAAATTACGCACACAATTTTCAGTTTATTCCTGTTAATTCCCGTATATTCCCATATTCCCGGTAATTCTCATGGAAAGTTTCCAACTTTGAATATTCCTGGAATTTTTATTCCCTAATCAGGATTCAAACTCAGTCAAATCCACCACATTCCTTATCTGGCCATCAGGGGGCGATGTAGGCTACATCCTCTGAAGGTCAATGAACAGAGACAGCTCACACCTGGTGTAAACCTCTTTATATAAAGTTTGTGGTATCGACCCACTTACGTCTCCAGTGACCACAAGTCTCACAAGTCCACAAGTCCACAGTCCACAGGTCTCACAAGTCCACAGGTCTCACAAGTGCAATTTCCACTAATGCAATTTCTGTTCATGAAGACCAAACCTTGTGAACACGATATCTCAAGAATGCTTTGAGGGAATTTAATAAAACTTTGATACAAACGTTCGGTTGGACTCATGGATGAACTAATTAGAATTTGGTAGTCAAAGGTCAAAGGTCAACCTTACTCAATATGTTTTGGCTCTTGTGACGGCAACATTTCAGAAACACCTTGAGGGAATACGCTAAAGGAAATCGTCCGACATGTTCAGCAGACTCGTGACTGATCTCTATAAAATGTTCGCAAATTTAGACCAACAAACTTCCTGTCAAGTAGAAGTCGTCACAACATGTTCACATCCAGACCTGCTCCCAGTGAGCTGTGTTCACACCTGAGCTCCGGGCGGAACACGTGTCAGCGGATCAGTCATACGTGTTAACTCATGTGATCATGTGACGATGTTTCCAGAACACGGGGAGACGGAGTTTCATCTGTGAGTTGGTGAAACGTTTCCCACCTGAGGAATCAGGGATCTTCTGTGTCTCTGGAGCAGCTTCTCACAGTTTCCTGACTCATCACGTCCTCCACGCTCAGAGGATCAGTCACTGACTTCATCACAAGAGAATCACAATCGATTCATCTTTACAAGTCTCATGGAACAAAAACTGCTTCTGTTGCTTCTGTTTCATTTCTGATTCATCGAGTAAATAAAATTCATTTTAGAAATGTCTGCTGCAGGTGGAAAATAAAGTAGATTGACTTGAGTGGGTTGTAGAAGTAAGTGTTTACTTTAACACGATGACACAACGCGACAGTGAATCTTTACCATTATTATTATTGTGTTGAAATCATCAAACACAAATAACAATAAACCCTCTGACAGAAAAACTATAAAATTACAAAGAAAATTAAATTATAAAATCACGACAATGAAAAGTTTTAAGTTAAGAGACCAATGATTGAAACAGTGAATGAAAGTGAACATCTTATTCACTGAGAGAGAGAGAGAGAGAGAGAGAGAGAGAGAGAGAGAGAGAGAGAGAGAGAGAGAGAGAGAGTCAAAGTCAATGTCTCTCTGCAGCCGATCTGATTCCCGCTTCGCTAATTAAATAAAAGACTATTAACGAGAGTCAGCTGTCAATCAAAGCTTCATCAGAGGGAGAGAGAGAGAGAGAGAGAGAGAGAGAGAGAGAGAAAGAGAGAGAGAGAGAGAGAGGGAGGGAGGTGGAGAGACACTTACTTTCTTCAGGATACAGTCCGTCTTTCTTTCATTCCTCCAAAAAAACGGACGACAAAAACTGAACTGGTTGAAAGAGAGAGAGGGGCCGAGCGGCTACTGACACACAGATGGAGAGAGAGAGAAAGAGAGAGAGCAGCCGGCTGGACGGCTGTAATCCCATTATTGTGAACGACACATTGTTCTGAGAGAGAGAGGGGCGAGAGACATTCACACTCACAGAGAGAGTCTCAGAGGGAATTGAAGGGGCGTGGCCTACACACACACTGCAAGGGGCGTGGTCAGACTCATTAATATTTAATCAGAGGTTTTAGGCGTGAAGTTAGAGAGAGAGAGAGAGAGAGAGAGAGAGAGAGAGAGAGAGAGAGTGGTAAAGCGAGGCTGGAGGGGTTTTCACACCATGAGCGACGGTGTCTGAAAAGCAAACTGCGTTTATGACTGACAATTCTCATAATATGATACTATTATTACCAGTATTATTGTGATAAGTGACCACTGAACAAAAACATTGAAATTGAATTTGCTTCAAACTCAATGTTAACACTAGGTTAAATTTATCCTTTATACCCACTTTACGGTATATATACAGTACATACCCTGTAGGCACCCAGTACATGTCCAGTACACACCCAGTACATGTCCAGTACACACCCAGTACATGTCCAGTACACACCCAGTACATATCCACCATATACAAAGGTAAACAACTATATTCCCTCTTGTTGAGACAGAGGTCACTTCGGTTCGTCTCAGTTCCTGTTTCCTCCTGTGGCTCTGATCGGATTCAGAGCCTGGAGTGGATCAGGTCTGGTTCTGTTCGTGGACGGGATGCGACCACACACACGGCGGTGGGGGGGCCTCATCCTCAGATCTTCAGCTTCACTTCCCGCGGGTCGTCCCACAGCTGCTCTGCTTCTTTGATTCTCTTCATCAATAATCCCACTGTGAGCCAGGTGCATGATGGGAAACAGCTGCTGGATATTCAGCGTGTTTTCACAGAGGAAGAAAAACCTGGTTCCATCTCTCTGTTCCCTCATTCAAACATAAACACCTGTTCATCACAATAACATGAGGATCACTAATAACTAATATTGATAAATAATCACTACTGTGATAAATAATCACTACTGATCTGGAAATACATCAGAGTGAGACTCTGTCCGCGCTCTACGTCTCTGCTCAGGTGAGTCTGTTTGAAATCTGTTGTCTGATTGGTTCACAGATGACAGGTCACAGCAGGTGAGAGTCAGAGAGGAGTCCGTTGTCATGGCGACCGCTGGGAGTTTAATCTGATGTGAAGACAGCATCAGAGGAGTGTGTATTTGTGTGTGTGTGTTTTATCAACATCATCTTATCTCTGACACAACACACTGCTTGTAAAATGTGTGTGTGACAATACATTCATGCATTCATTCATATGGGTGGGTGTGTGTGTTTGTGTGTGTGTGTGTGTGTAAGTGTGTGTGTGAGAGCTCAGCTGGAAGTATGTGTCCACCTCTCATCAGGAGCCTCATGTAATATTAATCACACACACACACACACACACTGTGGGTCACATGCACCATTGAACACACACACATCAATCAAACACACAAAGAGAAAAGGCGCACACACACACACGCACACACACAACGTGTGTGTATGGACAGCTGGTGGGGCAGCACACATAAATGTTGTGATGTGATTTTATATTTCTGCATTAAGTCCAGCCGACCAATCACAGGTCGTCTTTTCATTGTTGAACCTCAGGCCCTGAAGTTAGACAACAAGATCAGAATCGATTAAAGACGTATAAAGACGACAGTGAAGTCAAATCATCTGGATCAAATATACAGTCTGTGTTTATCTGTATATACAGTCTGTGTTTATCTGTATATACAGTCTGTGTTTATCTGTATATACAGTCACTGAAGGTCTTTTAGTCATTGAGTATATAACAAAGTCTACGACCACCTTCCTCCCGACTCTGTGATGATCTGTTCACAGGTCTCTCTAAACAACTGATTTAAACACACATCCTCCTATAACACTGAATAATGATCTTCAACTATGATCCATTAATAAATATATATAATAAATACCCTGATCAGTCCGAGAGGATCATTGAACATCTCGACTGACTTTCTGAAGAAGGATGTTGAACTAAAACTCTTTAAAGGTTGAATAAAGTGAATTGATTCTATTTAAATAGAACTAAAGTGTAACTTCAATACCTTGATATTGATTGATGATATTTGTTAAACAATGAATCCATTATATTTTATGATATTAGCAGTACAGGGTGTGGCGGGTTGGTGTGTGTGTGTGTGTTTTCAGGTATTTTAGGCTTTGAAGCAGAAACAAAAGATGAAGGACGAGTGAAGAGGCTCTAAAGGGGGGAGGAGGAGTGGAGGGGGGTTAGAGAGCGTGAAAAGCAGCTCATACAGAAACCAACCAACCAGGCGCAGTAATGAATGGGGGGGAGGGGGAGGAGGTGAAAGGTGACGCACAATAATTGGGAGGAAATGTTTAGAGATGGAGAGTGACAGAGAAAGAGAGAGAGAGCGAGAGAGAGAGAGAGAGAGAGAGAGAGAGAGAGAGAGAGAGAGAGAGAGAGAGAGAGTGGGAGGGGGAGGGGGAGGGAGGAGGTGAGAGAGAGAAGAGACAGAGGAAGAGATCAGTGATAAAATCAAATGAAAATATGAAGTCAAACTGAAATCAAGGTTTTCAGTCACATGATCACTTGATTGGACAGACGTCTGTTTATTGATGAGCCTCAGACTGTTAACTTCATACATGTAATCAGAAAAGTTTTTTAATGTTTTAAAGGAATTCAACCAGGACGTGACGTCAGACTGGACTCAACATTCCACCGTGTTCAGAACACTGGAACCTTCAGAACCATCAGAACACTGGATCCTTCAGAACCATCAGAACACTGGAACCTTCAGAACCATCAGAACACTGGATCCTTCAGAACCATCAGAACACTGGATCCTTTAGAACCATCAGAACACTGGATCCTTCAGAGCCATCAGAACACTGGATCCTTCAGAGCCATCAGAACACTGGAACCTTCAGAACCATCAGAACATTGGAACCTTCAGAACCATCAGAACACTGGAACCTTCAGAGCCATCAGAACACTGGATCCTTTAGAACCATCAGAACACTGGAACCTTCAGAACCATCAGAACATTGGAACCTTGGAACCGGCTGCTTAATGATTCAAAATGACTGAGAAAGTTCGCTCAGAGACTGAGAACAAAGACTTCTCTGTTACACACACACACACACACACACACAATCACACACACACACACACTAATGATCTCTTAATCTGAATCTGCAGATTCCTCTGAATCAACCAATCAGATCAGTGCGTCCTCCTCCAATCACCGAGTCTCTCTACAGAAACAAACTTCCACTCTATCTCTTATTGATGACATCATTGGTCACCATGTGGCGGCTGTGTGTGAGGTCACCGGTTGCCGTGGCAACCATCTGGACGCCCTGACTCAGCACGCAGAGATTACAGTTTGACCGACCTGCTGAGATGAGCGGCGGCGTCTGCGATGAGGAGCCTGAGGAGGAACCTTCTTCATCAGGAGGACGTTTCCTGCAGGAACACAAACACAGACGCACGTGAGGCCACGTTGTCTTCCAGTGATCGTGAGCAAAGCACAAAAAGCTTCGAGGTCTGATGAAGACGTGAGGACGGTCTCCTGTCAGAGTCATGTGACTACAACAGCTGTAATCAGGACCGAGCTCAACGGGATGGGACCGCAGGGGCGGAGCCTACTACTACTTCTTGTTAGTGAGTCAACAACAACAGACGATCTTGTGTTTATCGTCAAGTTTTTACACAAAGAAGTAAATAAAAAATAAACAAAGGCAGCCCCGTCCACCATCTGCCTTCGAGGTGCCGGGAGGTCGAACAATGAATCACTTCCTGTTCGTCAGCTGGAGCCTGGAGTGAGTTAATGAGCAGATAATCAATCACAGCAGATATTGATCGATGATCTGGAGACTGAGCCGCTCACACTCGTTTCTCCTCGACCAATCAGAGCCTTCAGGTCTGCATACACACACCACTGACACCTGGTGGCCAACAAGCAGATGGCGAGGAACTACAACCGAATCATACGGAGCATGAACGAAGAAAAGAAGAAAACACACACACACACACACACAATCATACAAAAACAACACACCCATTCAGCAGTTTCAGTCTCTTTGTGTCGGATGGATTTTAGAGTCTGAAAGATGACACACACACCACACGCACACGCACACACACACACACACACACGCACACACGCACACGCACACACGCACACACGCACACGTGTCCTTGAAGATAAATCCACACCCTCCTCTCTGTCTGCCTGTGTTTGTTGGTGTTCTTGTGTCTCTATGAGGACCGGCCTGAGGATGAATCTGAGGGTCTTCTCTCTCTGTGTTTGGTCTCCACCGACTCCGTCCCGAGGTTTATTCTGAAAACTGAGACTGAAGCCGACTGGAAAGAGTCTGAAAGGCTCCTTTTACTCTGATAATCAGAGGGTCCTCACATTGACAGTAACATGTAACAGTGTGAGAGAGGAAGTGGTCCTGAAGAGGTCAGAGGTCGAACACAGAGCATCTATTCATGCCTCACAGTCAGTATCAGCTCTGTGCTCAGAGCGACTGTGAACTCAGCAGCAGGAAGTTCATCTCACTGAGGAAGCTTCAGGATTTTATATGAAAACGCTAGAAAATATATTAATCTTTATGAAACTGAGGAGACCAATGAGACGATGAATGAAAACACTGTTCACACCTTCATCATTAAATAAACACACAACAAACAGACACTGAGTAACACAGTTTGTGTGTCAACAGTTTTTTACAGGATGATTTTTCTCATCTTACCTGTTCCATTATTCAATATATGCTCTTATTTTGAAAAGTAAACCTGGAGGAATCGTTCTTATATATTGTGTAAATATTTTATTGTTTATAATGTAAATATATGTTATCATACATTATGTACATGTATATCATATACTGTGTAAATATGTGTATTAAATATAAGCTATTTTAAATGTGTTACTGTATATGATGTGAACATATATCATATCACATATGTAAAATGTATATATATGTTATTACTCGTTTTATATCTGGATCTTTTTACTTTATTTTCTGTGCAGATTTTTTTTTATCGCAGCCTCCAAACAGAAAATCATCATTTTAATCCTCATTAAAATGACCCTGATACACACACATACACACATATATATATATATATATATATATATATACACAAACAGGCATGCACACACACACACACAGTCAGTAGACTAGGTCGCCTGCCTTCATTCACTAATCTGCAGCGTTTATCTGATGGTTGTAACTCTGCAAACTGAGACATTATAGAACACTAATCTGGATATATACAACACACACACGCACACACGCACACACACACACACGCACACACACGCACAGGGAGAGACAGTGATTTAGTGTGTGTGTTTCTAAGTTGGGGGTGTAACAGATGCCAGTGAAGACAGCTGCACTCCAACGTAGCAATTATTCACACACACACACGCACACGCACACACACACACACACACACACACACACCAGACGGTCTAATCTTCAGTGTGAGGGTAGTGACACCACATTATTCCACAGTCTATAATCTACACATTCACACTGAGACAGGGGTCACATCTGAGGAACCTTTAAATCAACCTCATTGAAACTACCTGAAGCAGCAGCTTGGTGAAGTGAGTCTGCTGTGTGAGTCTCTGTGTGTGAGTCCCTGTGTGTGAGTCTGATGTGTGAGTCTCTGTGTGTGAGTCTGATGTGTGAGTGTGAACAAGAGAAAGTTTCCTCCTTCTCTCCCTGAGCGTCTGTGTCTCTGCTGAGTGGGTTCCATCTCCTGAGAGAACAACTGACTGAGAGTCACAGACACAACCAGCTGCAGCTGAAGAGTGAAGCTGAACTCAGATCAGCTGCAAACACTCTGAAGTTATTAACAACCAGAGTTTGTCTCCAACATTCAGCAGGAAACTTTGACAACATGAAGAATTCTAAACAGTTTGGTGGATTTGTTACAGCAGCAGCTATTCTGGTCCAGGAAGCAGAGGATCATGGGTAATATTTCAGTTAGGTTGTGTTTCAGTTCAGAGGGACGACTCAGAGCTCCAACACTTCATTCACACAGAGCCCATCCATACGTGTGGCTGCAGGGGGCGCTGTCACTCAGTACTAGTTGATTTAAAGGAATAGTGCAACTTATGTTGAGCTGACCTGACACAAGAGGATCATCAGGCAGATCTCAGGTCAGATTCAAACCTTCCAACCATCGAGGCTGCTCCTGTGACGTCATCCTAACTGATGATTCTACACATACGATCTGTGTTGTATTTCAACACATCTTTCAGGGCCAACGATCACAACCAGCTGATGACTCCATCTTTCTGCCTCCATGTTTGTTTTTATTCTGAAGTCACGTTCGACCAAACAAGTTCCTGCGAGTTCCCAAATCTCTGGAATCACAGAAATGATTTAGTGTGTGTTCCCTCCTCTCGACTGGATCTGGACCAGAGTCACAATCCCTCCATGAGAGATTCAACATTTGTTACATCTGTCATAGACGTCGCTCATCGCTGATACTTTATTATAACAATGTTACTGATATTATACCAAAGCATCATTATAGAGTGACATCACTGTGGTGAGAGAAGGAAGAGGTTTAACCAGAGGAAATTGAAACTGAGCGACAGTAAATACAGTTCATTAAACCACTTCCTCCTTCATCACACACACACGCACACACACACACACACACACACGCACACACGCACGCACGCACGCGCACAGCACACGCACACGCATGCGCACACACACACACACACACACACACAGCTTCAGTAAATTACCATCTTGTGGTTGTTGTCTCCCAACAGCTGCAGTTTCAGTCACATTCATGTTTATCTACTCATGAGGTCACTGTGACCTTTGACCTTTGACTCCTGAAATTTAATCCATTCATCCGTGAGTCCAAGTGACACCTGGTCAGAATCCTGATTCAGGAGCGAGGTCTTTCAGAACAGGATTAAATAAAACCCGCTTGAGCTCGACCTGGGTTTGCACTCAGATGAGCTCCAGCTTCAGGTTTATTGCTGCTCCTGAGAAAATGTGAAATAATTATCTTTCATTTCGTTGCCACTGATTCTCCGTGAGTTTAAATAAAGGAGAGGCGGGGGGGACTAGTGGCAGAAAGTTACGGACACCAGACTGGAAGGTCTCTGGTTCGACTCCTCGCAGTGACAATAAAAACCAACCTGGATGGAAAACACCTGCATCTGTTCTAAAGTCCAAAGAGGATTCTCCCTGCCCCCACTGTGTAAGTGCCCCTGAGCAAGGCACCTTACTCCCCCAACATCTGCTCCCTGGGCGCCGTGCATGGCTGCTCGCTGCTCTGTGTGTCCTGCCATGTTCACCAGATGGGTCAAAAGCAGAGGACCAATTTCCCTCATCTGCATGTAGTGTGTCTGTGCATGTGTGTTTGGGATTAATAAATGTATCTTGTATCTTGTAAAGTTCATTTCAGTCCGACTCTTTGTTCAGTCATTGTCAGTGGAGCCCTGACAGCGCCCCCTGCAGTCTGACCACATCCTGACATTATAGATTTAAACTAACTTGTACATTTAAGGTCCAGTTCACAAAAATCTGTCTAATTATCAGTGTTATTATTGATTATTGTTATTAAACATAAAAAACACAGAGCTCAGAAAACAAAAAAGGCAAGTTTTCCTCATCAGGTTTTCTCTATGATACTGTGTGTGTGTGTGTGTGTGTGTGTGTGTGTGTGTGTGTGTGTGTGTCTGTGTGTGTGTGTGTGTGTGTTGACTCCAGGGAGCGATCCAGAGAAACCAGCTTCTTTATGGATTATTAAAATCACCTCCAGCTACACACAGTCTGTGTGTGTGATCTGACGCATACACACACACACAAACACACTCACACACCATCCCCCTTCCCTGTTTAGGGGGGCTCAGCAGTTAGTGTGATCAAGGACGTTTCATTCACACTCCACAGTGTGTGTGTGTGTGTGTGTGTGTGTGTGTGTGTGTGTGTGTGTGTGTGTGTGTGTGTGTGTGTGTGTGTGTGTGTGTGTGTCTGCGTAATCTGTGCAGAGGCCACGCCCTAATCTGGGATCAACGACAGACCCCCCAACAGTCTTCAACCCCCTCATCGTCTTTGTGAGTTCCTGTGGTTTCGTGTCTCAGGTTAAACTCTATCACACCTTCTCTGGTTCAGACCATCAGAAGGTTCAGTCTGAACCATCAGGTGTGAAGGGTTCCTCTGGTCCAGACCAACGCACCAGAGGAGGAGGTCCGGATCAAACTGAACCATGGTTCGGTTCGACTGCAGAGAGAGAACCAGAGGTGTGGACAACACTTACTAAGAATCACAGCACAACTGTAATAACAGTAACAGTCTGTAACACTAATATAGTTCCTTATTGTCAGACTGATTGTGTAAACTGATGAAAACCATCCATCTGCAGTAATAGAGAAAATTGTGTATGTGAGACATCGAGATGCATCGTTGTGCATTTTATTCATAATCAAATGGAGACGCGAGGACAGTGAATCAAAGGAAACCAACAGCTGAAGCTTCTCAGTGGATCCAGGACTCAGGTCATCAGGTCATAAACGATACACAACATCTCATCACATGATCTCCACACACACCAGCTGACGTCACTGGATCACACCTGATTCTTACCTAAATATGATTATTGATTAATGAGAAACACAAACTGAGCTGAGGTCACGTGATAGTTAATCAGAGAGGAGGTCTCCCTCTGTTGCATTTGTAAGAACCGAAAATATCAGACGACACAAAGTGACTTTTTGTGGTGTTAACAAAGAGACGAATATGAACGACAACACACACACACGCACCAACCCTCAGGGAGTGTGTATTTCAGTGTGCGTTTCAGTGTGTGTGTTGGAGCCTCTGGCTCAGAGTCCCTGAGGAATTTAACCAGCAACTCTTTCATCTGCAGAAACAGATGAAGCTCACACACACACACACACACACGCACACACACACACGCACGCACACACGCACGCATGCACGCACGCACGGCGCTGTCCACACTGACATGTTTTAGTTGCTATGGTTACGTCTGCCATCCACACAACTCACGTTTTCACTTCAGATTTCCAGGTTGTGTTTTATTGTGGACGAACAGAACCTGAGACTTTTGTAAACGATGATGCAGACGCCCACGTTCTCTCCCTGATTGGCTCTTATCAGTCACATGACTGGACGACCAGCAGTGAACACAAAGCTTACACTTCCTCCAAGAAAATAAATCCCTGCTCGGACTTCTCACCATCGCTGATCCTCGTTCGTAGTATTTCCGGTGATTGTTTAGTAAAACACACGTCACATGACCACTGGTCATGTGACGTGTGTTTTCAGGTGTGTGGACGGAGCCTGGTTGTAAAGCGAACCCAGTAAACACACACATTGAACACACAGCGTGTGTAGATTAAAAGGTGATTAACCAGAAATACTAATCTGACTGTGAATCTGGACTCAGACTAAATCCTCAGATTAGTCAAATGGACGTTTCAGTTAAACCGTCTTCATCACTTTGATGATGACGATGTCACTGCTTCACACAGGTCACATGACCCCAAGTGTCAGATTCTCACACACACACTCACACTGTGACACTGAAAAACACCCTTCATTTAATCTTCACAGCACTTTCAGGCCCCGTTCTGAGTGTGAACTGAGGTGTGAACTCGGGTCTGAACTCGGGTCTGAACCCGGGTCTGAACTGAGGTCAGTGATCTACAGCGTCACTCAGAACAGGTGGTCGGCTGTGCAGACTCTCACAGCAGGTGTGATCCGTGTGTGAGTGAAACCTGTTTCCAGCTGATTCTCTGAAGTCGACTTCACGACACAAACAGACAAACTGCTCACACAATGTTTGCACTGTCACATGTCTGACAGGGCACAGCAGTGGAGCCTGGGCCCCTGAAGGTGTGATCAGATCAGATCAATAATCAATATGTAATCAATTCATCAATACACAGACACTGACTCAAAGCAGAACAAAGAGCTGAACCAGAATCAGTCTCACCACTGACTACACACAACTTCCTGAGTGTGTGTGTGTGTGTGTGAGAGAGAGGGGGGGGGGTGGGGGGGCACTTATTGTCTTTATTGTTTTTGTTCAGAGTCACGTGATTCAGACTTCCCTTATGTAACGTCAGCAAAGGTGACTTCAACATTCACTTCACACAACATTGTGTGTGTGTGTGTGTGTGTGTGTGTGTGTGTGTGTGTGTGTGTGTTGGAATGCCAGTAATTCAGAATGCTGCTGCGGGCTGAGCCGTGCCAGGACAGGCTGGGAACAGACACACGCGCGCACAGACACACTCTCACACACACTCACACACACATACACAGACACAGACACACAGTCGGTTGTTTTTTGTCATTTTCCAGATTCACTGACACCCACAATAATAACAGATTTGACAAGTAACCGGATTCAAAAACAAACCAGACTCCATTACAAAAATGTCAACTTTAAAACTCGTTGCTTTTTAGCTTATTAATGAAGTTATTTAACGTTTGTGTTAGATTAACTCTGGAAAAGGACAAGAACAACCGACACTGAGTAAAACTGTTGCAGCCGAATGACAGACCGGCTCCTCTCGGTTCTAAGGAACCAGCTTCAGTCACTTCTCTCTAGTTTTAAGTCGGGAAAAACCTGACAACATGTAAAAATCGTTCGATTTCAGAGCGGAGTCCGGCGCGAGGCTGAGACACGCGCCCCTTCCTGAGGCTCCGGAGGCTCGGGCGGTGAAAGGACACCGTGCGATCCGGGACACACTCACCTGAGCTCGGCCGGCTGCACCGCGCTGCTCCGGAGTTCGACCCGCCCGGACAAAGTTGGAGAAACCCGCCCGGTCCAGCGGAGACAAAACCGAACGATCCGCACCGAGATCCGCACAACAGGTCCGATACAGACCCCGCCCCGCTCCGCGCGGCGCCGGGGGGGCTTTTCTGACGCTCCCCGGGAATAGAACCGACAACCCACTGCAGCCGCTGCCTGGCTCAAAGGCTGTGCAGTGTCAGCACGTATAAAGGAGAAAGAACTGAGTATCGATCATTGATCGGTTTCTAAAAAGGATCAAGAAAAAAAAGTAACACAGTACTTCAAATACTCACAGTATTACAGTATTCAGAGTGCTCCTTGTATTCATCATACTCAAAGCATTAGAGTATTTTGTGTAGTCAGTGTACATCCAGAGAATCAACATACACTATGTACACATAGTACACATAGAGAACTTTGTGTACTCAATTATTCTGAGTACTCAAGAGAAGAGAATACCTTAATCTCCTGAGCTTTATTTTGAAAAATATGACACAGGAACACGTTTGTTTTCATTATATTTTCTATTTTATTTCATCTTCATCACATTCAAATCTTTCTCTTATATATTGATTCATTGGTTATTGATTCATTGATCAAGTGCTTGATTATAATATAATATAATATATATAAAATATTGATTCTATAAGTAAAAACATTTAGAAATGACATGACCTCTGACCCCATGTGTATGAATCTGAAGATTACAGATCAACTTCACTTTAACAGTAAAAAAGACCAAACAAGATCAGACCAGACCAGATCAGACCAGACCACATCAGACCAGATCAGACCAGACCAGATCAGACCAGACCACATCAGACCACATCAGACCAGACCAGAACACATTAGATCAGATCAGACCACTTGAACAGTTTCAGTCACATGAACAGTTGCTTGTTTCCATGGTAACAAGTAAAAACAGCATAGTTCTTAAATCACAGTTAAAACTCAGGAGAGAGACCCCCCTTCTCCTCCTCTTCCTCCCCCTCCTCCCCCCCCTCTCTCTCCCAGCAGGACACACAGCTCCGTCAGTCTCTGCTGCATCTTAGGAATCCCAGAGAGCTGGTTCTCCAAACGCTGCTTCTCCTCCTGCAGAGACCACAACCAGGTTAGAGACCAGAGACCAGAGGTTGGAGACCAGGGACCAGATGTTAGAGACCAGGGACCAGATGTTAGAGACCAGGGACCAGATGTTAGAGACCAGAGGTTAGGGACCAGATGTTAGAGACCAGAGGTTAGAGACCAGATGTTAGAGACCAGAGGTTAAAGACCAGAGGTTGGAGACCAGGGACCAGATGTTAGAGACCAGGGACCAGATGTTAGAGACCAGAGGTTAGAGACCAGATGTTAGAGACCAGATGTTTGAGACCAGATGTTAGAGACCAGGGACCAGATGTTAGAGACCAGAGGTTAGAGACCAGATGTTAGAGACCAGATGTTTGAGACCAGAGGTTAGAGACCACGGACCAGATGTTAGAGACCAGATGTTAAAGACCAGAGGTTGGAGACCAGGGACCAGATGTTAGAGACCAGAGGTTAGAGACCAGATGTTAGAGACCAGATGTTTGAGACCAGAGGTTAGAGACCACGGACCAGATGTTAGAGACCAGATGTTAAAGACCAGAGGTTAGAGACCACGGACCAGATGTTAGAGACCAGATGTTAAAGACCAGAGGTTGGAGACCAGGGACCAGAAGTTAGAGACCAGAGGTTGGAGACCAGATGTCAGAGACCATATGTTAGAGAGCAGATGTCAGAGACCAGGGACCAGATGTTAGAGAGCAGATGTTAGAGACCAGATGTTAGAGATCACAGAAAGACAGTCAGGTTTTGTTGAACTTGTTTTATTTCAAATCTTTAAAAGTCACATGATTTGGTTTAGGTTAGGGTAAGGGCCTAGGGAATGCATTTTGCTAATGAGTGTCCTTACTGAGATAGAAGTACAAATATGTGTTTGTGTGGGTATGTGTGTGTGTGTGTGTGTGTGTGTGTGTGTGTGTGATGGTTTGATTTATGTACCTGCAGAGACAGACGGGTGGAGGCATCCAGAGGTTCAAACCTCCATCCTCCTTCTCCATCAAACTGGAGCAGGTGAGAGTGGTACTTCCTATTTGAGAAGAGAAGCAGAGGATCAGGGTGTGACTGCTGAGAGCAGCTTGGAGCTCTGCTGCCCCCTGCAGGACAGAAACAGAACTGCTGTATCTGAACAATTTTTTCTGTTTGAAACACTGAGTCTCACAAACAGAACAAGTTTCACTGTTTAGTGCTGAACACATAAGTCAATCAATCAATTAACTAATCAATATGATACATACTGTGTGTGTTTGTGTGTGTGTGTGTGTGTGTGTGTGTGTGTGTGTACTGACCACAGGGACGGTCTGTGTGTGATTGAGAGCAGAGCTATCCCAGCATCCTTTGCAGCCTGGAAGATGTGTCCCTCCACGTCGATGCTCACAGCGCTCGTACATTCGTCCAACAAAGCGTAACGAGGGCTGGTCGAGAGACATTCACACCACAGGGAGAGAGAGTCAGACAAAAAGACAGAACCACAGAGACCAGTAATAAAACAGTGAGGTAATATTTACCAGTGGTAGAACATACGAGCCATCCCCATCCTCTGCTTCTCTCCTCCAGATAAGACGTCCTTCCAGTCGCTGACCGAATCCCAACCTGAGACACACACACAGTTTCTGATTTGAACACAACAACAGGAACACGTGGGGAACAATCCAGGCGAGGGGCGGAGCCTGTAGAGCAGCAGGAGGCGGGACCTGATGTATGAACTCTGCTGTGGAGATCAGTGTTGTTGTTTGAAGCTCCTCCAGCTCCTCCACACCGGGCGTCGGCCCTCACCACCAGAAGATCTGGAATCTCCTCGTGTTTCCAAGTGGACGTCTTCGTCTTCTACGTGTACGGCTCATCTTCTTCATCCTGAGATGTTTGTGTTCATCCAGTTTTTCTTCTAGTAAATGTTCGAATCAGGTCTGAATACAGTTTCACAGACACACAACAGTCACACTGCACCTTCTTCATCTCTAAGACGGACACACTATTGGTCCCTGTGGGTCTCTGTTCCCGTTGGACTAGTAGAGGAGTTATGTGCTTGTCCCCTTTTAAAAGTGAATAATATTTGTAGAACTTGTTGTGAACCCGTCTCACCTGATCAATCACACACACACACACACACACACACACACTGACCTTCGTCTCGGTCTAGGATGTAGACCAGGTGGACAGTGTGAAGAATCTTCTCCAGGTGTGAATCAGTGATTCCTCTCTGCACCATCTCCTCCACAGAGTCCGGATAGATCACCTGGTCCCTGAGGGTTCCCTCTGACATGTAGGGCCTGTAGGGTCCACACAAACATGTCGTCTGAGCGCCACCATCAGTTCTAAAGCGGAAGTGCATGCTGACAGATTTACCTCTGAGGGATGTAGAACATGTGCTGAGGTTCTGGACGATACAGAACTCCTCCATAGACAGGCCACAGTCCACTGAGGATCCGGAACAGAGAACTCTTCCCACAGCCGTTCGGACCTGTGATCAATACATTCATCCCCTCATCCACCTACACACACACACACACACACACACACACACACACACACACAACACACAACACACAACACACAACACACAACACACACACACTGTTTCAGTATTTTAATGAAATCAGACTCTACTGACCTCTTGTGTTTCTTATATGACATCACATTCCCTCTTCCCCAGGCTGAGTGTGTGTGTGTGTGTGTGTCTGTTTGTGTGTCTGTTTGTGTGTGAGTGTGTGAGTATTAGTGTTACCTGAATGTTGAGGCTGGTCACCACCACGTCTCCGGTCGGTGTGATGATTGGTAAGTTCTCACAGCGAATCCCCTTCTCCACACTGATCACATGACCTGAAAACAACATGAGTCATGAGATGAGTGAATGGTTAATGACTGAACTGTGATTGGTTACTGTCCTGATTGTTAGTTTCTATGATCTTCAACTCAACACTGACCTCCAGTGGTCGTTTTTGTGTTTACCACCCACCACTGTTTTTAAAGTCTCCCTGATGACATCACTGATGACATCACTGAGTTCGTTTTACCAGCTGGCTAATTGAAGCTGAGGCTAAAGCGCCTGTCCTCTGACCTTTGACCTAAAACACGATGAAGGTCTGTCATGAGGACGAGGAACTGAAGGTGCCTGATCTCAGGGTCACGTTACGTTTAGACCAACCTCTGTTCTGCAGCTGTCCACAGACTCTGTGACCATGTTGGATCACAGCTCCGCCTCCTGGTGAGGCCTCCTCTCTGTCCCCATTGCGACGGTAGATTCCCTGATTCACGTCTTCAAACACGTCCAACATCTCAGAGACTCGAGATGTGTATCCCGCCAGCTCGGTCACCTGGAGACACACAGACACACTGACGTCATCACACGTGACCTCTCTGACATGTCGCTGCCACCTCAACATCTCTATCAAACATAACACCAACAGAGGGCAGCAGAGAGGGGAGGGGAGAGAAGAGGAGGAAGAGGAGGAGGAGGAGGAGGATGGGTCACCTCCTTGTATGAGCTCATGATTCTCTCCACAGCGTCGGCAGCAGCGTTCAGGAGGTTCCTCGCCGTGGTGAACGCCTGCGTCCTCTCACTCACCAACTCTTCCTCCTTCATCACCATGGCAGCCTGCTTCACCTCCTCAGAGTCTGACCATCAGGGGTCAAAGGTCACACAGGTTATCATTACCTCTTTGTTTATATTTTGATGAACCTTATTAATACCCTCAGAGAATTTTTACCATATTGGGAGTATCCTGTGGCGGTGATGATCGGCACAGCGACCATCACCAGGCCAGACGCGCTCCAGACGTACTTCATGAGGAACTGTTCCAACATGACGTACCAGAGACGCTTCAACAGGATCTGATGGATCTGAGACGAGAGAGATGAGTAGCTCCTCTGCAGCTGGGCCATCTCCACCTGAGAATCAAACACACCCACACTCAACAGTAACGCCACAGACGGAGGTACTGTCTGCGGTTGTCCAACAGGGGGCGGGGCTATGTTTACCTTGTGTCCTCCATAGAATGCGATCTCCTCAGAGTTGGCGATGATGCGTGAGTGCATGTATCTCAGGTCTCCTTTCCTCTTCGCCTCTTCAGCAACCAGTTTCCCGAATCGAGGCGAACATGCACGCAGAACGTTGGCGGTGAACGCCACCACCAGGCCCGCGATGACGGAGGGCCAGGTGGTGTTTGCTCCTGCAGGAGGAAAGTCACAGTGACCTCTAGTGTTTCAGCAGTGACACTGACTCAGTGCGATGAGGTAGACAAACCTTTGGACTGGGCGGTGCGCAGCAGCGTGTAGCAGGTGACCACCACGTCCAGGATGGGTTTGGTCAGGTTGGAGTAGAGGTGAGCGACTGACGCTGAGAACATGACGATGTCTTCAGTGAGAGACTGGTCAGGGTTGGACAGTCGACCGTCCATGTTGCTGACGCGGTAATATGTCTGCAGAGACACAGGAACACCACAGTGCTGTGAGGCGTTCAGGAACACATACATTATTTCTGCTGTGTGTGTGCGTGTGTGCGTTACCTGGTTGGTAAAGTACAGCTGGTAGGCGTGGTTGACCAATCGGCTCCTGAACCTAAGTGCCAGCTGACCCTCCAGGAATCTAATGGTGCTGTTGATGAAAGTCGCAGGAACAGCGACGAGGAGCCACTTCGAGATCTGCAGCATGAAGCCCTGAGGGTCCTTCTGCACGATACACCTGACGATCACACCTGCACACCATCAGAAACATGGATTACTAACATGTGATACACCTGGAGATCACACTGGGACAGATGGGGACAGATGGGGACAGACCGTCCAGAGCAGCGACGTAGATGGACAGGAAGGTCCTGGACATCAGAGTGACAGAGTGCAGGACCAACAGGCCGACCTCTGGACACAGTAACCGAGGAAACAAAAGTTTCAACAGACGAGACAGTCTGAGGAGGAAGTCCCTGTTGACTGACGGAGACCTGAAGACACAAAGAGACATCAGTCGTCATAGGAACAGGTCCATAATACGCACTTAAACATAATAAAACACACAAATACACACCTGCTGTCACTCTTCTTCTGTCTGCTTTTCTCCTCAGAGGAAGTGACCACGCCTACAGCCAGGTTAGCTCCACCCGGCTGTTTACCTGCTGCACTTCTCTAAAAACAAACAAACACAGTTATATCTATACAAAGTGTATATGTGTTTGTGCCTTTGTATGAGTCTTTGTGTGTATGTGTGTGTGTGTGTGTGTGATGTCTCACCTGTATCCTCTTCCAGACGTATGGGGACAGTTTTTTGACGGCATATGCGGCGAGCAGCACAGCCGTCAGCTTCTTGAGTCTGGAGCTCCGCCTCAACATTTGATAGTCCAGCTGCATCCTGTCAGAGACGTAACAGCTGACCAATCAGAGGACAGCAGGGTCGTCGTCACGGAAACAACATGCTGACCTCCGAGTGTGAGGCTCCACCTGCACAGGTGAGACAGAGAACCGTCATCACATTGTATTTATATGTGAAGAAGATCAGTGAGTGTATATAAAGACGATCTCCAACTCTCATCATCTCATCATTTGCTGATTGATTAATTGATCAGTGTGTATTTATATATATTATGAAAAATAATCAGTTCATCGAAGATTAAAGGTTGTTGATTGACTCATTGATTAATCTTCTGCAGACGAGCTATTATCATAAAGTTATGTAGTGGAAAAAAGTCTGGTTGAAACCTATTTTGAATTTGAAGACTAACTTCTTGCAGACCTGTCTAAGAAGTTTATGACCTTAAACCTAGATTACCTTTTTGATATACCTTTATGACCTTTCTATTACTTATTGACTGTCCAAGAACCTAATGTAAATGTATGGAAATCATTTTACTGTGTCTTATTTCCTGTCTCAAACTGCGCCTACAGAACCAGTCTGAACTGGCTCAGACAGCCTTAGTTCTCCTGTATAAGACTCTGTGTTGATCCTCTCTGCAGAAAGCCTCTATTAATATACACAAAGACAAAGGTGGTGTTGCAGCCTCTGGTATTTTCAGATTTCCATTACAGTAACTTTTAGTCACTGATCTGTAGGATCAGCTACTTATGTGTTTATAATTTCAACTTTCTCACTTTTACCTGATCAATAAGAGCTGAACCCATCATCCATGCATTGATCTGTGTATTGGCAGGAAATCAATGATCTCTCACTGTTTACTGACAACTATCAAAACAACTAACAATAATAATCCTAACATGTGAACTTGTTTTAATACTGTCACATTAACTGATTCATACAAATAGTACTTTATCATTTGTTCTGGTACTGTACTATTCCTGTGTATTACTGTGTATTACTGAAGTACTACTGTGGTGTTACTGTAGTTCTACTAGTATGAATGAGCATTACCGTAGTATGCAGTATTGGTAGTTTTACCTCAGTAAACCAGTTGACGTGGTTACGGTAATGTCTCTCCTTCGTCCTGCAGGTTAGTGAAGCTCCGGGTTAGTTGAGTCCGGGTTAGTTGAGCCCTGGTTAGTTGAGTCCTGGTTAGTTTGGTCCGGGTTAGTTGAGTCCTGGTTAGTTTGGTCCGGGTTACCGTTAGCCTGGAGCAGTTCGGAGTGTAGCAGCCTCTCGCAGCTGCGGCTCGTCACAGATTGAACATGTTGAATATCCGTTGTTGTACTTTGGTCCAACGAGCCGGCAGCTAACAGAGCTAACGGTGCTAACAGAGCTAACACATCTAACGGAGCTAATGGAGCTAACGGAGCTAGCCGCTAGCAGCAGGAACTTTTTGCTACCTCTGACGTCAGCATGAAACCCTTCAGAGTTCTCCAGCTGGGTTCGGTTCCTCTGCTCCGGGTCTAATGTCTCCGTCCTGCACCAGCCTGTCCCTTATGTCTCCGTCCTGCACCAGCCGGTCTCTAATGTCTCCGTCCTGCACTCTCCGGTCTCTTCTATCACTTTAACCTGTGGACTGAAGTTTAACTGAGACAAAGGTCACCGTGTTTACTTCAGCGGATCAGTCCCGTTCCTCCTCTCCTGCCTCCTACGTCCTACACTGAGACCTTCACTACCCACAACACGTCACCTGACTGCTGGGAACCATGGGTTAACAGTTAATCACGGTAGCATTACTATATATTACTGTAATGTTACTGTAGTATAGCTTGTTAACAACTGTTAGTAACCAGATGTAAGCTGCAGCGCCCCCTGTGGGTTCAGTCTGTGATGACACCTGTCTCCTGATAAATACCAAACACTCCAAACCGAGTAAAAACAGTGTGCAGAGAAATCTTTATTCCAAAACGTGTGAACAACGTGTCAGTTATTTACATGAAGCTTTTTCAATTTTGAAGGTTCAGAAAGTTCGAAGTGGAAAAGTACAAATGACAAAAAGATAGAAAAAGATGTTAACAGACAGTTTATAAACAAACACCAACTGTACAGTGCACCTGAACGCATCACAGCTGTCCACACAGCTGGTCCTGCACCTGAAGGGGACACAGATCATCATCATTACCAGAGTAACTAACAATAGTGACTGCATAGTACTGGTACTACAGGAGTACAGTACTGAACAGAGTGAAGTACTGAGGACACCTTCTGTAGTTACACACACATTACCGTGATAAATAATAGTTTTTATTATTTCAACACTGAGACGAGTGAACAGACTTTTCAAAGACTCAGACAATTGCACAGTTTGTTTGGAGGCTGGTGGAGCTTCTGCTGGAGGAATGTAGACCTGATCCTGGCCTCAGCCCTGAGTACGTAGAGTACTTCACAGTGGTACTACAGTAAGAAGCCTGGATCATGTGTTTCTGTCAGATGTGTCCACAGACCGTTAATAAAGATGGTCGCTGTTTCTCTGGTTACTATCATCGTACTAAATGAACTTTAAGTATCTCTGACAGGAATGCTGCCATCTTGTGCTGGCGCCGTCATTTGGAGTCAGAGTCTGTGCAGTGGAGCCTTGATTAAATAACTAATTAAAACTAAATTTATCAGAACCATGCACATCTGTTGATAAGAACTACCTTAAATGACAGACACCACCATTGAGAAACATTTATTTAACCTCTACTTTGAGTTCTTTAGTTTGGTCCATGTCCCATCGGCTAACATAGAGGAGTGGTTTATGACCTATACGGCAGCCAGCCACCAGGGGGCAATGGAGACACTTTGGCTTCACATTTGGGAGCAGTCATGTTGTCCATCTTCATTTACAGTCTATTAATGTCGACATGTTCCTGTCGAGTCAGGTGAACACACAGAAAACGTGTCTGTTCAGCTTTGGTTTGATGCCACTGTCCGAAGAGGTGCATGCTGGGACTGCAGCCATGGTCAAATGACACCTGGAGTCAGAATTTCTAACAAACCTTCAGTAATACGGATTTTGGTCTGATGGATGTCATTCAGTAAAAACTGATCTGTGATTATACCTGTCAATCAATCTAAGCAACAGTTCAACAACTTTGAAAAGATAATACTCTGGCAGTGACGTCATCAGAACGCTGGTCACCACCCACTTCCTGTGGTTTTAACATCTCATTCAGACGTCTTTATTAAAGAGTTCACATTAGTTCAGCTCAGTGCAAAACACGATCAATGTAGTCGATCATTACACCAGCTGACTGTGACATTGTCTGATTGTCGCTGCATTTTTATCCTGAAGCAGTTGAAACAGACACTTATTGCTCTCACACTGGATCTGGACCGGATCCGGGACCTGATCCTGGACCTGATCCTGGACCGGATCCTGGACCTGGATCTATGTTCTGACTCAACTCTCTGAAGACGTCTCTTTGGACTTTGTCACATTCTATTAATTAAATGATTGTGTGCAGATGACATCATCACTTCACTTCATTTTAGAACATGAACTCTTTATGGGCGATGTCATAAACAGGTTTATGTCCTGCTGCCTTCAGAGGGATCTCGTGGTTACGATGTAGGAAGTCGTATTCGTGGTGCGTTTGGCGTCGAGTGGTTAAGTCATGAGAACACTGTAAACACGTAATATAGAAGGAAAAGACTTTTGAACATTTTCCTCAGATGTGTCACAAATTTACAAAGAAAGCCTCAAATGAAAAAATGTTATCATCCAATGACCTCTGACCTTTCTGAAAACTTGAACAAACCCAACTCTGAGCTTTCAGAAAGTGGAGGTCACAGGTATGACCTCTAAGAGGGCCTTCACATGATCTCCTCATGAACACTCCTCATGTAAATACGAACAGATTTGAGAGGGGCAGCATCTAACCAGCCTGCTAAGCTAACAGTCAAAAAGGATAACAACCCAACAGTCTGAGGGGCTAACAGGCTATCAACCTGCCAGGCTAACCGTCTGTCAGCCTGCAAAGCTAACAGGCTAACAACTTAACAGTCTCACACGCTAACGACCCAACAATCTGATAGACAAATAGGCTACAGCCTGCCAGGCCAACAGATTCAAAGTCTGAGAGGCTTTCAACCTCCCAGGCTAAAACAATAACAGTCTGTCGGGCTAAACGCCATCAACCTGGCACACTAACAGTCAAAGAGGCTAAAAGCCTGCTAGCCTACAAGCCTGCCAGACTAGCATGCTAACAGCCTACCACACAGTCTGATAGGCTAACAAGCTAACAGTTTTCACACGACACCTCATTCTTTGTTCTTTGTCAAAAGCGAACGTTTGTATTCAGGAGTTACATTACATTACGTCGCACCTGCTCTCATTGACGCACAAGGGAAAACTGTTGTGCACAAATTTAATCATGACAACAATGCTGGATTAACTTTGGTCTGGATCCTACAGTTTGTAAATGAGGCTCATGATGCTAGTGCAGCTTTCGGTTCTGGTTCTGACGATGAGGCCGAGCTGCCGCACGTTAAAATCCAAACTGTAAAAACACCTGATAAACATCACCTGCTGGTTTCTGAAGGACTCTCCTGAGGAATCAAACACCTGATCTAATCACTTTATCAAAATCTTTCAAACTTTATAAACTGCTGATTGGCTGGACTGAGCTGGTGAGAGTGCATCATCATCATCATCATCATCATCATTTATCAAAAGTTCTTATAAAAACTCTGATGTGTCCTGATTGTCTGAGCAGAATCTGAAACTGTTTTCAGACATGAGTTCCTCTTTCTCCTCTGAAGAAGCAGCTGGAGATTGTCGGGGTCAGACTCTTTCACAACAACCGGAAAATGAGGGGAACACCGGCATCGGCCCTCATCACCAAAAGATCTGGAACCTCCTCGTGTTTCCAAGTTGTCTTCGTCTTCTACGTGTTCGGCTCCTCTTCTTCATCCTGAGATATTTGTGTTCTTCCAGTTTCACCTCACGTGTTAGAAACCTCATCAACACGTCCACTCGCTCACTGGGAAGCTTCCACACATTGTCCTGCTGGTTCCTCACATGGACTCACTCTGACATGTTACACACATTTTACTAGGAGTCTTCAGGAGAAGATCCAGGCGTCAGTGCAGATCTGAAAACAGCTTGAGAGATGAGGACATTGTCATAGAAAAAGTTAGAAACAACTGTAGAAGTCAACCTCAGTTTCAGTTTCATCAAGTTCATCTTCATCCCTGATATCAGTTATTTAAAGCCAAGCAGCAAGTGAACCTGGCTGACAGCAGGATCAGCTGACGTACGTCCAGGTTAACCTTTGACCAAGGTTTGACCCAAGTTGGGCTGGAGGTCTGTGTGACCTGATTTCTTTGTGGTTTCTCCAGTCGTTCGGTTGAGTCTCTCCCAGATTTGACCTGCAGCTGGAACCTGAAGCACTGTTTGAACCTGCAGGTCCTGGAGAACCGGAGGAGGTTCTATAGCAGACAAAGAACATCCAGGACCAGGACCTCCACAGGTCTGTTCTATTCAGTCACCTGGACACAGGTCAATACGTATGTGTGGGACTTGTTCTGTTTCTGTTCTTCTGATTGGACGGTGAGTCAGACCAGTGTCCCAGGAGACGGCTGGTCCACAGACAGATCTCTGAGAGGAACTTCCTGTTTCTGAGGTGAGAAGGAGTCATGGTAGAGAGCGGTGTCCACAGACCTGAGAGTGAGAGAGAGAGACGGGTGGTCAGGCACAGAGCCCAGGTGTTATTACCTGGACAGGTGAGCCGACTCCTACCTGCCGTGGAGCGGGTGTCCGTGGAATGTGGCTGAATGTGGCAGCGTCTGCTTGTTATGCGACAGAGCAGGATGATGACTGGTCTCCGCCTGATAGGTCGATTGTTGGATGACGCCATGAGTCGTTCGTCTACGCTGCAGAGCTCCAGTCACACCCGACTGACCTTTGACCCCTCCATTCACCTTAGTGGAGACACCTGTGCTTGCCTTGCCATTGGCATGGTTTTGGTTTTGGTGGATTGAGCCTAGCGTGTTCCTCAGGTACCAGTCCCTCAGACCTGCCAGGATATCAAACCAGACACAGCAGATTCAAACTCAGTTTTTTAGACGGACTCTCTGTTCAAGGTGGACTATGATGTGTTTGTGTGTTCTCAGGAGTTTTCTGTTGTGTGTCACCGCTACTTACCTTCTAGGGCGAGGGCCTTGTGGAGGCTCCTGGTGGCCTCCTCCAGCTGGGAATCCTGGGTGGGGGGCAGCTGTGTGGGTCGGGGAGGTAGCAGGTGGGGGTGGGGGTCCGGCTGAATGGTGGACAGAGGAGGGTTAGGGGTATCGGTCTGCTGCACCGGGAGGAAAGGGCCACAGGATTTAGTCCGGGTCACTTTGACTTGTCGTTGGTCGCCATAATGACTACGGAAGGTGGGCGGGGCAACTGGGGGTTGCTGGGAGGAAAAGCCATTGTAGAGCAGCTGGTGCTGGGATGTGATTGGCTGCCTGTTATTGGTGTTGGGCTGCTGTCGCTGCACCTGCTGTTGTTTCCCCCAGACGTAATCCAGCAGGACATCACTGTATCCCCCTCCTCTTCCTCCTCTTCCTCCCCCAGCCCCTCCCTCAGCGGGTCTGTTATTTAACCTTGTTCGTCCGTCCATCAGCAGCTCGGAGCTCCTGAACACTCCAGAGACGTTTGTTCCCCTGGACGCTGACACATCATTAACCCTCAGTCCTCCATGCTGTGCACCCCCGTCCTCCTCTGGGGGGGGGACACGGTCCACGAGACCGTCTGAGCTACTGCAGCGACGAGCTGCGTTCACCCTGACCCCGCCCTCACCTGCTGCTACTGGGTCAAAAGGGCGAGAGGAGGAGTCCTGTGATAGAGGGGGAGGGGGGATGGGCAGCAGTGGGAGGGGCTTGTGGGTCTGAGGAATCTCTGGATGGTCGATCCTGAAACAGAAGATCATAGTTACTGTTGATATACAGCTAAAATTATCTAATTTGTAAACACTTCTTTTATGACACAACCATTTTACAGCAGATCCATTCTACAAGTCAACGCTAACAATCTAAATATTAAAGCTAACATGGCAAATGTCAATGCTAACATTCTAAAAAGTCAAAGCGCCCATGCTAAATATCGGAGCTAACATTCTCAATGTTGACGCTAACATGCTAAATGTGGAGATAAATGTACCTGATGTGCATCGAGTTCCTTCTGGTTTTGTTGTGGTAGAAAACCTCCACTGGAGAAGCAGCAGAGACCAGCGGGGGGCGACACTGAGACACGCTGTCTTCTGAAAGAAATGAAATTATGACAAGGGCAACTATTAATCATACAAGCAGCTGTCAATCAAACAAAAACCTCTCAGTCAAACAAGCACATGCTGACAACTGGAAAGGCTCTCAGCCAGCAGGGGGCACTGCAGCTTCAATATCACTAATGTGTGTGTGCGTGTGTGTGCGTGTGTCGGTTTGTGTTTTACCATTGTCATGTCCGTTTGAGTCTGATGTCGAGCTGCTCTCTGACCTCACTGTGTCATCTGAAAATACACACACACAAAGACTCACGAATAGTTTCAGAATAAAAGCAGGAAGAGGCAGGTTTCCTCGTCTTCCTGGAACAATGGCCTCTCAACTACTGCCAAGTGTGTCTGTGTGTGTGTGTGTTACCTGTGTGGCAGCCTCTGTGCACAGTCCTCTTGCCGTGGTGTGTTTGCGTGTTGTGTTCAGAGTCACTGTGTTTCCTCAGAGCTGCGCTGAATAAAGTTTTCTTAGGCTTCGAACGCTGAGAGTCTTCCTCCTACAAACACACATACACACAAGCAGGTTTATAAACAACACACACAGATTTCTTCAGATCAGGTAAAGTCATCAGCTGCTCACCTCTGCTCTAAACTTCCTGTTTCCTTGGCGAGACACTCCCCCCCCTTCGTCGGACACAGGGGGGCTTCTCTCCCGCCTCCAGGGGGAAGTCACTGGGCACCGCACCTGTCAGCTCCTGACCAACGTAAACACAAACAAGTCAACTTCATGTTCACTTCATTTAGACAGAACTTCACAGATCCAGGTGGGATCAGGTGGATCACCTATTTTAGGACAATCCCTCTTTGGGGGAGGGGTCTAACTATGACATCACTCACCGCCTCCTGCAGACAGATGCGTCTGAGCTCAGCCAATCGTGTCCTCAGCAGCGCCTGCAGGCTCCGCCTCCTCTCCTGCAGCTCTGTCATTCGCTCCCTCTGCTTCTTGTCGTTCTCACCAGGTGTTGTAATGATTTGACCCTTGACCTCCATGGCGGCTGTTTCCCATGTAACTTCCCCTCCTCCGTCCTCGCTGCTCGACTCCTGCTCTCCACCCCACACACACTCTCTCACCTGTACAGGAAGTGACCATGACGGGCAGGAAGTCAACACAGAATCAGTTGGGTAACAGTGTAATCTATACCACTACCACTGTAAACTAACCTGCTTCTCACCTTGTGACCAGGTTCATATGAGCTCCAGTAGTTCACTCCTGTGGCCATGCAACAGCCTCAGCACCACCTGCTGGTCATTGACTGTAACTGACTGCTTAGCTGATCAGATGATGTAAGCTGCTAACAGCGATGCAGATGCAGTTCATTGGCTCTCCTGTAGATGGAGTTAAATAGTCGTCCGACCTGAAAGAACAATAGAAGAGGACATCGTTCACACTTGGATTCCACATCAGTCCTGAGGGATCCGATCACACCTGGTCGGCTCTAAGTTCAGGTGTGAACGCGTCTTTGTGCGTCCTGAGATCTCTACACTCGTGAACCTTGACCTGAGATCCACAATGAAACACACACACACACACACACACACACACACACACACACACACACACACACACACACACACACACACACACACACACACACACACACACACACACACACACACACACACACACACACACACACACACACACCACACACACACACACACACACACACACACACACACATCACACACACACACAGTTTATCAATGTGTAGACTCAACAGCTCTGAGATCAGATGTTCTCATGTTTGTTTAGTGTGAACACATGAACTCTATTTGTTTGAGAGGATCAGACGTCCTCTGGCCTATCAGAGTCCAGAGGACGAGACCAGACAATGTTTCTCTGAAAGTCCCTGAGAACAGGACGTGAAGCCAAACAGGAAACAGGAAGAAGGAAATGATCGAAGAAAATTGAAAAGTGAGAGAAAGAGAGAGAGAGAGAGAGTTTGGTTTCTATCAGTAACTGATTACTGAAACTAGTCAGATTATTTATCAGAAAAGTTCAACAACAGGAAAAAACAAACCACATTTCATGTTTCCAAAGGAAGACGATAAAGAACTGAATCCTTTTAACTAAACTTTGCCCACTCTCATTGGCTGCTTGTCTGTCCC
>CM076725.1:24425161-24472661 GCA_038501795.1 Pseudopleuronectes americanus | reverse complement strand
TTAACATGTTTGTTTACAGTAATATAATCAATGTGATCATCTGCTGTGAATTATTGATCATCTAAACCAGCGGTGTCCAAACTGAGGCCCGCGGGCCATCTGCGGCCCTCCATCCATTTTAAATTGGCCCGCCTCAAAAACAACAAAAATATTTAAACTAACAATTTAGTAGCATTTAAATGGCACTTACTTAAGCACTTTGTAGTTTTGCTCTATTTTTGAAAAATGTTACTTTCTTGATTCTCGTTGTTCTGGGTTTGTACCCTTGAATGCACTGATTGTAAATTGCTTTGGATAAAAGCGTCAGCTAAATTAATTGTAATGTAATGGACTAAGGTCCACTGATTGTACTTCTCAGTATAGACACTAGATGGCGCCCAACTCACGCCCCGACCGACACGAGTGAGGCGCACTGTCAACAGTCCGCTCCAGGGCAGAGGGGCGTGGTGGCGTGAGTGGCCCAGACCTTCACTTTTTTTCTGTATGTGGCCCTCTGAATAAAAAGTGTGGACGACCCTGATCTTAACTGTTAATCCTAAAATAAAAGTTTAATTTAATCAGAATAATTTTTTTTTGCCATGAAGGTTTAAATTGTATTAACAACTTTGTTCATCTTATTTTGGTATATTAATTCGAAAATATCCTCCTTACTTGGAAGGTACTGTAGCTATTAATGACTTCCTGTTTCTTCCTTTGTTAAAGCTTTGACAGGAAATAGAATCCACACACTTGTTAAAAAATTATCTAAAAATCTTTATTGTTCCAGAGAATATTCACAAACAGGCTTGATTTTGGAATCGTATCCACTGACCAACAGGGAGCACGAACGCCTCAACAACAGAAGAATATAAAAAAAAACATTTACAACAGCGCTGGTTTAGACTCCATCCCCGGACAACAGCATGACCTCTGACCTGTAGAATGACGTCCGACAGACAGAGCTACGACTCAAATTCAAACTTTATTGTTTCCATCATTCCATGAAATGCTGTTGACTCCGCCCCTCTCTGTCTCAATGACACTGCAGAGGTTTTGATTGGCCAATAATGTACAAATATATTACAAGTCTTTAATTTTGTTAGTTTCCCAGAGCTGCACCGATGGTGCTTAAGACGAGGAGAACCAATCACGTCCTCAGGAGGTGGTGGCCTCCTCCTATTGGTCCGTTTTGAATTTCTTTGGTCCGACGGGTTTCCTGAAACAGAAGGTGTGTGGGGGGTGGGGGTGGGGGGTACTGTGTTAGTCAAAGTGTGTATTAGTGTGTTTTCTGCTGTGTGCGTTAGTGTGTGTATGTATCTTACGGTTGTGTAGTTCCTCCTCTCTTCACTGTTGTTTTTGTGTCTTTATTTTCTACAGAAGATAAATAAAAACAGTCACTTCCTCTCAGTCCTGTTGGTTCTCCAACATTCCACCGCTCCCTCTCTCAGATCTGTGTGCGATGTTCTCACCTTGTAGCCACCTGACCTGGGTGGCCGGCCCATAGCCCTTCTGATTGCGAGCAGCGATGCGGAAGATGACGGCTGGCTTGGTGGTGTAGTCGATGTGTGCGTTGGCGAGGCTTGAGGCCTGGACCAGGCAGGATGGGCTGGTACCACAGTACACCCTCATGAAGGCCAGCTGTGCCGGGCCTGAAACAGAGGAGGCGGCATGGCTGGACTGGATGGCGAGGTACACAGAGTACTCCGTGATCGTGCCCCACGTGACAGCCGGAGGCTCCCAGGTGAGCTGAGCCCCGTCCAGGTTCTGAGAGAGCAGATCTTCACGTCAACACTAGAAACACACTTCCTGAACTATATTTCCCATCAGTCTTCACAGCACTTAAGCTCATAACCCACGTAAAGTTACAAACAGGAAGTACCTTGCTGATCTTGATGGCACATGGTGCTCCGGGGAAACCCGGCAGACATGTTTTAAATGCGGAGACCTCGGAGAACGCTCCACGGCCGCAGATATTGATCCCAGCAACACGGAACTTATAGGCTGTCCCCGGCTGCAGCTCCACCTTCCTCATCTGACTGTAGTCTGGTACCACACCTGAGTCGTCCTGCAGGTACACAGGTCATCAATATCCTCATCACTAACCTGATCCATCACCATCAATAATGTGATGACTATAGGATTTGTTTAACAAAGTACAAGGCTGTTGCAACAGCGATGGAGAACATTTTATTTTGAAGAGGTAACAATAGTCGGTTTTATGATTTTAAGAAAGTGTGAAGATCTTACTTCGGCCATGTTGTCGTCATATGGGATGTAGAAGTGAGAGACCACCATGTTTGTAACCTTAACGACGCCAACGTCGTACCATCGACTGCTCCTCACTGAAGGCTTCACATCAACACCCGGCTGCTGCACACGTACACACGCACAAACAGTGTTGTTAGCATGTTGTCAGTTTTTGTTGGTTTGTAGCGTGTTGACTGGCTAAAGTGTAAAGTTAGCATGTAGCATGTGATGTGAGGGTTGTTAGCAGTTTGTTAGTGTGTTGCTGCCTCCTACTGGCAACCTGCAACATGATGTCTAACCTCTTTGGTCGCTGTGATGCCATTGGTCGCCTCAGTCACTGTGGCAACAGCTTGAATCTTTGCCACACCTGATGTCAGAGGAGGGGTGGGGCTGAACGTGCTGGCTAATCTGGCGACAGCGCTGGTTACTGCCGATGAGCTCAGCTCTGCTGCCGGGTCATTGAGGCTGTCTGCTGGAGCAAGGCCCTCTGGGAAACAAAGCACAGAAATCTCTTTTGAGCACGGCGTTATGACGTCATCACACGGTGTCATGTGATTGTATCATAGCCTGGTACCTGTGGGCAGGCTGCTGGGCTGCGGTTCTGTGTGGGCGTGGAGGTCCTGTAGTTGCTGCTGTTGTTGAACCAGAGCTGCCAGTTCCTGCTGAGTCAAAATGATGGGGACAGATTGATCCACAGAGTTCGCTGCTCCACCTGCAGAGACAAGAGTACACACACTCAGACCATCTTTCCTGGAACGTCCCAGTGTCTGTCTTCAAGGCCAGTCTGTCTCTCCCTCAGAGTCCCAGACCTAAACCCTACAGTGTGTGTGTGTGTGTTACCTATGTGTCCAGCTGCCTGCAGTACTGCCTGTATTGTTGCCTGCTGAGCAGTCAGCTGATCTGGGGTCAGTCCTGTGGTCAACATCAAGGTAGTGGTCCCAGGGACCCCCTCACCTACGTCCCCTTCAGATGACATCAGCTCCTGAGGGAGATCTGTGGTCGCCACCTAAGGGGGGGTGGGGTGTTACAGTGGTTCGTGCTGATTAGTAATAATTAATACTGTGTACCTTTTCGGGTGAGTTACCTGTGCAGCCGTCTTGCTGACCTTCATGGGAACCTGTAAAATGTCAGCCTCTGGTTGGCTATCTATCGGTTCAGGTTCCTCCCCTGTAACCATGGCGACAGCCTCTGTCTCTGAGGACTCAACCCTGTCTTCTTTTACCAAAGAGGAGATCATCTGCAGACAGACAACATGTCATCAGCACCATCCCCATGTGTCTGTGTGTGCGTTTCAGTGAGTGTCACTTACAGGTATGGATGGTCCGGGTGTGGGCGTTGCCTGTGTAACCATGGTAACAGCTCTGTTCCGATTGGCTGTGGAGGAGGTGGGGTCAGAAGAGGTGCTGGGGTCTGTGGAGTCTACCTGAAGAACGTCTCCGCCCTGTTGAGCTGGATACACAGGACAAGAAGTGACTTCCTGAAGAGCAGCTAATCCAAAACCTTTAACAACTGTTCCAAAATGTTCCAGGACCTGGTCCAGGCGTAGTCCAGGTGTGTCAGGTTACCTGTTGCTGTGGTCGATGTGTTGGTGGTTCCGGTCTCGTGAGTCTCACATGGAGGATTTGAACAAACCTAGAACCAGAAACATGTTGGATCAGGTTTACCCTCAACGCTCACCTGCTGTCTCACCCGTCATCTCACTGGCACCAGGTATTCTAAAGCTGCTGCTAACTGATGTTATCTGATGCGACTGGTTGAGCCGCGTCACATGGTGTGACTTCCCTTTGTTACATCATCAGGTTCAAGCAGCACAGGTGAGACTCCATGGCCATAATAAATTCGCTCACCTGTAGAGCCTGGCTCATGTTGGAGGAGGCGACAGTGGAGGTGTTGGTTGTCCCCGTCTCGTGAGTCTCACACGGCGGGTTGGAGCACACTCTGTTGTCACCTCCCATGGTTGCTGTGGCGACAGTGGAGGTGTTGGTTGTCCCCGTCTCGTGAGTCTCACACGGCGGGTTGGAGCACACTCTGTTGTCACCTCCCATGGTTGCTGTGGCGACAGTGGAGGTGTTGGTTGTCCCCGTCTCGTGAGTCTCACACGGCGGGTTGGAGCAGATGGACATTGATGTCACTGCTACATGGTCACAGTGACATCATCAACACACGACTCTTCAGTGAAGAACTACAGTAGTATGCTGAACATTAACAGCTCCTTACCTGTCTCAGTGTCTGTAGTCTCTTCTACAGTCGCAGTACTTGTACCACTTCCGGGCTCTTCTGATGTAGGAGACGCCATGATGGAGACGGGCAGATCCTGGACCAGTGGCTGAGCTTCAGCTCCGCTGGGAGTTGTGATCAGAGTCACCTGCAGACGACAACACAGGATTACTTCAGAAATTAAATAGTAGTTCTATAGTACTGTAATAACAATGCCTTACTGAAGTAATACTAGTATACATAAGTCTAATAGGACAGATTTTACCTGTGTGGGTACCGCTGCAGCAGTGGTTGCCTTGGTAACCTGGCTGGCAAGTGCAGCAATGGTGGTCAGGGTGGTGATGGGCGTAGCCAGGGTGGCGTTGGTAGAACCAATGGCTCCACCTGCCAGCGTGGTGGAGACACTTCCTGTTACTGTCCCCAGACTGGACACACCTGCTGAGACACATGCACACACACACTGTAGTGACACGGTGTATCACGTGAAATAAGAGGCAGCCATCAGCTGACCATTGTTTACCTGTGGTTGTCTTGACAACCAGAGTGCTGACACTAGGTTTGGATCCAGGTGAGACCAGTCTGACTCCGCTCATAGGAACAGTCCTGAGGATGGTACCAGGTACACCTGGAGCTCCCTTTAACACCACCTACACACACAAACACACAGACCATACACACACACACACACGTTAGCTGTCAGGGTTTATCTGCATTCAGAATTGCGAGGTGCTGTCCAAGTTCGTGCCGCCTCTACCCCCGACAAATTCCTTTCACAGAAAACTTTACATTGCAAACCAGAGTGCTTTTATGGTTTTAGACAAAATTATATGTGTGTCGTAATTGAGTATTTGCCAACATGTTTGAAAAAAGTTATTTTTATAGTTGTAACCGGCTGTCAGTTCTTTACTGCTCCTGTCGGTGTGAGAGGCGGTGGACTAGTGGCAGAAACTTGGACTATGGGCAGAGAAGGTCTCTGGTTCGTCTCTGGTTCGATTCCACGGAGAGACAACAAAAGACGAACCTGGATTGATCTGCCCAAAAATCCAAGAGGATTCTCCCTACCCTGTCTAGTGCCCCTGAGCAAGGCACCTTACTCCCCCAACATCTGCTCCCCGGGTGCTGTACATGGCTGCTCACTGCTCTGTGTGTCTTGCACCAGATGGGTTAAAAGCAGAGGATAAATTTCCCTACGATTGCATGAGTGTGTCTGTGCATGTCTCTGCATGTGTGTGGGATAAATAAATGGATCTTGATCTTAATCAATTATTTGCACAGTCAACTGAATCGAGATAATACCAAACGCATCATCAGCTCCTCCGGCTTCCATTGTCTTAGTTTCTGTTGTTTTTAGCCGTTCTGAGTTTACATTTGTGTCTAATAACACTGTTTGTGTATCTGCGCGAGTGAAAGAGGTTGTTAAATAAAATACAATTTTGTGATAAGAGCTTTCGTCATTGCATCACATTTGTGTGCCAAGTGTGTGTGTGTGTTACCTGTGTGACCCCCTGTTGAACTCCTGCAGTGATCTTGGGGACTGTGGTGAGGATTTTACCCATAGTTCCTGGCGATACCCCCTTAGTGGTGAGGATGGTGAATGGACTGTTTCCACCTGTATGAGGAGGAGCTTCACTCAGTTAACTGTCAGGTTCAAATGAATCTGGTGATCAGGTGTGTTCCTGTACCTGCAGAGCCGTGCAGCGCAGACACTGGGATGGTCTTGATGAAGGTGGTTCCAGGTTTGGTGGTTGTTGGGGAGACACCAAGGACGTGGGGTTTGGTTGCCGTGGAGCCTGCCTGCACTGTGCTGAGGATGGTCTTCTGTTTACCGTCTGCAGACGTCACCAACTTCAAGATGGTTCCTGCTGGGAGAGCGCCCTTCTTTAAACGCACAGAGACACAAGGGTTAACACGGTTCAGGTGATATAAAGAGCTCTTCAGTACAACCAGTGAATATCAAGACCATCAACAAGGTCAGAGGTCGGTACCTGGATCATCTGAGCGATGGAGCTGCTCCCAGCCTGACCAGTAACAGCTCCTGGTTTGGTCTGAACCACTGACAACACTTTTCCCAGGTTATTGATCTGGAACACAGGTAGATACCATCATCAGGTCTGTCAACATACAGATAGAATGTCACACCAAGCAAGTGACGTCACTCACCAGAGCCCCGCCTCCTCCCACACCGAGTGGACTGTTAACGAGAGTGAAGGTCTTTGTGACTCCGCCCACCACTGTGGTGACCACCTGAGCTTGTTGGGAGACGGTCACTGTCCCGGACTTATGGACTGTGATGACCGGTCGGCTCGGGGTGCCAGGAGTTGAGACAACTGAGGCCCCGCCCACCTGAGCGGCAGCGGTCTTTAACATCCGAGTGGCCGGGCTGGTCACCTGAGGAGGGAAGAACCGGTGAGCTGTACGTAAAGCTACTGTGATGTCATCAGTGTCAGACCAGATTTACCACAAGGCAACATCAATGAACTGCGTCATCACTGAACTATGCTCTTCACGTGTGCATGACACCGTGCTGTTAGCTGTGGACATTACCATGGTAACAGGAGAGGCCACTTTGATTGGCAGGCTGCTGGATCCTGGACTCCCGGTCACCGTCTTCACGATCGTGGCTCCAGCCGGGACATTCAGCACCGCCGCTGACGAGGGGGGGATCTTCTGAGTCGACGCCGCCGCCGCTGCCAACGCCGCCATTCCACTCATCTGAGGGCTGCTGCTTATTGGCTGAGAGCAGACGGGCAGGAGGATGGAGGTTGAAAGTTAAAGTTTAAAACACGGTTTCTATTAGTGGAAATGTTTCAGAGCTTTCAGTCACGGCTCATGGTCTTCACCAGTGACCGGGAATTGCTCTGTCATCAAGAAAGCAGTTTTATTATCATGTTGGTGAAATCTACAGCTGAACCATCTCCATGAGCATTAAACTGCGTCCAAGGAAAAATCCCAGTAAGTTTATCGTGATAAGATTTGATTGGCGGGGGTTGCCATGGTGAATCTGATGGTACCAACCCCAATAAAAGTAAGTGGACCTTAGGTTGAATGATGAGAAACATCTGCGTACCATCGCCTGTCCAGATTGAGCAGGTACCACCATACGAACGCCTGCAGGAAGCGTTGTCACGGCAACTGGGGATTTAGGTGTTGCCTGTCTCACTGTGACAATGGAGGCTCCACCCAGTGAACCTGGAGCTGCTGCCACCTTCAGGACAGCTGCAGAACACACATATTAGAAAGATTCATATGTACCAGATCCATCGCCTACACACTCACCGGCACAGGGGTTGTCAACTCACCTGGTGCTTTCGCAGCAGCAGCCAATGGGCTTCCAGGAATGGAGAGGATTTGGGAGGGGACCAGCGTGACGGACTGGTTGGCCGATGCCACTGCAACGGGGGCGGGGCTCTTGGGGGAGCTGACTGCAGGTGTGGCTGTGGGCACGGGGTTGGGGGCGGGGCTGGATGCAGGTGTGGCGGGAATGTCGTACTTCTGCAGCTGCAACAGGTACATGTCCGCCGTCTGAGACGGACCCCAGCTCACCTCCAGAGAGGACGTGTTGGCCCGGACCAGCTGCACCCGAGAGGGAGGACAGGGACGCTCTGAGGACAGACAGGCAAGATGGAGAAAAACAAGTCAGAGCCACAGAGGGGTGAGAGACAGTAGGATGAGGCAGACGGGTGAAACAGACACATATTCATGTCAGGATTGAACAGTCACAGCTCAGAGCTGATCAGGTCCCTCAACACAGATGTTAATATCTCACCTGTCTCCAGGTACCACAGGTCCTTGCAGCACACCTGATTGTTCCAGGCCTTCCTGTATCCGTCTCTGCCGCTCCACACGTAGAGTCTGGAGTTGATGGAGACGCTACAATGACCGGCTCGAGCTCTGGGGACAGACTCCTCCAGAACATCCATCAGGACTGTGTCCCAACACATGTTGTCTGAGCAGGTAGACAGGTAGACAGACAGGTGGTCAGGGCGACTGATAGCAGAAGACTACAACATCAGATGTGTCAATGAGACGTATAAATAATGCTTGATGCTGGTTATACACACAACTAAATACTATAAGCTTGTGCGTAGGATGTAGTTGTTGCAGCGGAGGTAAAGCTCCCTGCTCCCACAGCAAATACTGAATATTTATATATATAGTGTGTGTATGTTTACCCAGGTTGAGGCAGGCCAGTGTGTTGGTGCACTTCCACTCCTTCTCATGAGTCGCCTCTTGTACATCATCCATCACCAGAGGAACCCAACCTCCAAATACGTACATCCTGACAAAGACCGAGGGCAGAGACAGAGTCAAGTATGAATATTGTCAGTTTAAGAGCTGCATTAACAACACGTTTGTGTAATAATGTGTGTATTTGTAGTGAAGTATGTATTAGTAGTTTGTAGAATCAGCGTGTGACTCGTACTTGTTGTTGATGGCAGTGGCCGAGTGGAGGCTGCGAGGGACGGGGGCGGTCCCACTGAGGCCTGGTTTGGTCCAGGTCAGCGAGTCTATGACATCATGAAAAAAGGTTGTTTAGACTTTGACTTTCATCACATCCACCTGAGCTCCACCACACACCACCTGAGCTCCACCACACCCCACCTGAGCTCCACCACATCCCACCTGAGCTCCACCACACACCACCTGAGCTCCACCACATCCCACCTGAGCTCCACCACACCCCACCTGAGCTCCACCACATCCCACCTGAGCTCCACCACACCCCACCAGAGCTTCATCACATCCCACATGAGCTCCACCACATCCCACCTGAGCTCCACCACACCCCACCTGAGCTCCACCACATCCCACCAGAGCTTCACCCATATCTAACCTGAGCTTCACCACACCCACATCCCACCTGAGGTTCACCACCTCCCACCTCGGCTGAGCCTCACCTATGTCAAGGACCCACAGGTCGCCGAGTCTACAGCCGCTCATCCCTCCATAGATGATCAGTCTGTTTTCTCCGTGGCCGCTCGTCACCACCGCCGTGTGACTCTCTCTGGGAGGCGGTGGCGGACCAGTAGTCAGTGGGACCTCCCAGCCGACCACGCTGGATCCAGGGCGCAGCTCCAGACAGTACAGGTCATTCAGATACCTGGGAGGGGTCAAAGGTTAGTTGGGCGTCAGACAGACGCACAGATACACCTGTGTGACGTTTCTCACCTGGGGATGTTGTTCTTGGGATCCTCGCTGTCATTAGCCAGGCCTCCGAAAAGATAACAGCGGCTCCCAATTAAAGAGAAGCTGTGTCCGAGGCGAGGGCAGGGGGGCGGGCCGTTCTTTGGAGCTTTGGCCTTTAGACGTTTCCACTCCCAGCGACTCGCCTGAAGATAAACAACATACTATTGTCATGTGACGGCCGCAGAGTTGACGCTGTGTTCATGGCCACGCCCCTGCAGTAACATCACTCACCTGCAGCTCGTACAGGTCGCTGCTGTATTTGCCGTATTCCACCATCCCGCCGAACACCAACAGCCGTGTCCCGTCACACACAAAACCATAGGCGGCACATCCGGGGGGTACATCACCACAGACCGCCGGGATGAACCACTGGTTGGTGGCTAAGGGGGGATCAATCAATCAAATTGTATTTGTATAGCCCATATTCACAAATCACAATTTGACTCATAGGGCTTTAACATGGTGTGACATCCTGTGTCCTTAACCCTCAGCAAGAGTCAGGAAAAAATACTAAAACACTTTTTACAGGGTAAAAATAATTAGAAACCTCAGAGCCACATGTGAGGATCAGTCTCCCAGGACGGACAGAAGTGCAATAGATGCCACGTGTAGGAAAACATCATCAAGATTAAAGTTTTAGCAACATTCTGAAGGATAACTTCAATACGATATTTCAAGCAGTCCAGCTGCACTCAGTCCATGGAACCCTAACCCTAACCCTTTGTTTCATTAAACTTGATTAAAGATTACAGAACAAACTGATGTGTGCTGCTTCATTAAACAGCTGATCAGTCTGGGGTCAGAACTTCAATCCCTGAAATATTGAAAGTTAAAGACGTGACGTCAGTTTGTTTACTGTTTGCAATGCGTTTCCCGCCACTCATCTTGCAGCTGCAGGGGGCGTGTCTCTGAGACGTCACCAATGTTTTCAGTGAAAAACGCGCCATTTCTCTCCGTGTTGATGCCTGTGTCTGTTAGCCTCCTGCTAACCCGTTAGCATGTGGAGCAGTGGCTGAAGCTAACCTAGCATAGCAGGCTAAGCAACTCTTTTAGTAGCAGCTGCAGAATAAACACGTTAGCATTTCAGCTAGGTTAGCCTATGTATATAGCAGGGCTAGCATTAGCATGTGTCCGTGTAGCTGTTGTATCACCGCACAGTTCTTTAACTCGTACCTGTGTTGTAGACGTGCAGCTCGTCCACGATCCCCTCGTTCCCTCCACCGAACACCACCATCAGCTCCTTGATGGCCACAGCCCGGTGTCCGTGCCGGGGCCGCGGTACCGGGCCGGTCCAGCCCGCGACGCGCTTCCATCGGGGCTGTAGCACCGCAGGGTCGGATGCCATGGCGCTCTCAGGGCTCGGTACTCACGGTTCTCGGTGACAGAAACAATTCGTAAAATGTATTCGCAAGTCTTTTAATACTCTCCGCTCGCTAACAGCGCGGGGTTAGCATTACCCCGCTAAGTAGCCCAGTGGCTAACTGCGGGCAGTGATGAGGGGGTGTCCCGGTGAAGGTAGCGTGAATCAGACCCTGAAGAACCAGTGTCCGGTGCAGACCCAGGTTGAAGAACGAGCCCTTCGTTGATAATCCAATGGCTGGCTTCGAGACGGACGCGGTGCTACTAGCTAGCTAGCCCGCAGACTGCAGCAGACAGGCCGCCATTTTACCCGGTGAACGCTGTGGAGAATCGTCAGAAAGCCGCCGTTAGCCGCTGTGGCTAATAAGAACCCGAACGAACACGGACACAGTGTCGGGAGAGAACCGGGGCCGCGGCTCCGTGTGCCGGGGGGACAGAGCTCTGCTGTTAAACGAACCGAGGACAGGAGCTGTGTGCCGGGACGGGAGCCGCCATCATGCTGCTAACGGCTACCAAATAAAACACAGAGCGGCTAGCGGCTAAGCGCTAAGCTAGCAGTCAACATAGTGACTCTGAACCGGATCAGCGTCCCACTAACTGAGACCCGTCACGGTTCAAAATCACTCATATTAATATTTGTATTAAATAACTTCTTCACAAACTGAGTTATCACCACTACACGGATCGTCAGAGCAAACATTTATATAAATATAGTAAAACGTATCAATACTGCTGAGGTCCCACTAAAAACATTCAACCACTGATACGATACCAATATTCAACTATACTCAAGTCTAAACGTCATATATACAAACTGTTAACTTTATTAACAGATTGATCGATCGAGAAGTTGACCAGGTTAGCTAACTAGTTCCATCAGCAGTTAACTTAGGCTAAGCACAGTGTAGTAGCATTACTAAGTTAATGCCTGTTCATGTTAGCCTGGATGAGCATAGTAATAATGATAGCATCGGCCTGTGAGGTCATCAACCAGCTGGTTCGCATACATTAGTGTAAGTACAGTATATTGGCAAACGGGAATACTATGTAAGCATCCCATTACCATTAATCAAGTTTATCACAGTAAATGCTAATATTTATTATCAATGACGAGGCTAATGCTAATAATAACATTATTTTAAAAAACAGTAATTGGTGACAGGACCTCGTCAGAGAACAGGTGATACTGACGACCTGTCGACAGGATTAATGATGTAAACATGACAAACACATGTATGTGGAAGGCACCATGGCCCCTTTATTTGTGTAAACTGTAAAATATTTATAAAAATATCATAATGAGTAATTTAATCATTTTCATATATAATTAAATATGTATCATCAGAATAAATAGATGTGATTGATTAACATCTGCAGGTCTGATCAGCGGGGACAGTCCTGGGGCCCATCACCCCCCTGCTGTGTACTTCTGTGTAACTGCAGTTTCTTTGTGTCTTTGTTGTGGTTTAATTAACTTTAATGACACTCACTTCAAACTGAGTATCTGGCCCCGGGGGGCCCTCAGGAACCCCCCCACTGGTCCCTCCAACATGTGGAAGATGTGTGGACACAGCACAACTGTGCTGAGACGTACATTTGGAGCATCAACAGTTAATGGAAATCTGTGACCCTGCAGGTCCTCATTTGACTTCACAGACTCTTTGGTCCTGAGGAGAGAGACGCTGTCATCCATCAGTCTTGTTTGGCAGGAAGGTAATCGAGCTCATCGCTCTCCTCCGGTCCCCTGGAGCCGGCAGCCCCGCCCTCTCCGTCTGAACAGAACACAAGCATGAGACACACGGGATAAAAACAAAGTAACACATAGAAGAAGATGAAGAATGTACGTACAGAGGTCATCAGACGACAGATGCTCCGACCCCTGAGTCCTCTGCTCCTTCTGACCTGAGCACAAACATGCACATTTATTTTAGAGATGAAGATTAGAGCTCATAGATACCGGCATTAATAAATATTTACTGAACCAGTAAGTTAGGGTTAAATGTACCTGAGGGCCCCAGGGATGATGACTGCGACTGCAGCGACCCTGCAGGAGAGAGGCATTCTGGGACACTGTAAACCGTCGATAAGGTCTGCCCTCTAGTGTCCCCTGGTTTGTCCATGGAGCAGTTTGGCTGAGGAGGGAAGTTGTACTGGTCCTCAATGGGGACAGACGTGAACTCTGAGGGGCCACAGAGATGCTGGTCTCTGGTGGACAGAGAGGTGGAGCTGGTCCCGTCTGATCTGAACTGAGAGAAACCTTGACTCTCGTCAGTCTCACAGGGGCCCAAGGACGAGGAGGAGGAGGACTGGGGTGTCCGGTTAGTGTCTTTCAGTGGTCCCAGTTTGGCAATCTGGTTGGTCAGAGCTCCTATTCTAGAGTCAATGGATAAGGGGGGACAGATGAGGGACTGGGAGAAGTTATGGTGGTGAGGGGGAAGAGCGTGATTGAGGGAAGAGGAGGAAGAGCTGGTCCCCGTCACCAGGTTGTGGACATCCTTGAGTTTTTGAAAGACCTGAGAGTAAAATAAAAAAATTGGGAAGAGGATCAGGTTTAGAGCCCTGAGGAAGTTCACAGCACTTTATCTGAACGTCATTGATGTGTTTTTCAGTCCTGTTGACACAAACAACCTGATATTTAACTATGAATCATGTGACATGATTCCTCTGGGCTAATAGAGTCTCTGACCTCGCCCATTCCCGGCCTCTTCTTCCTCTTCTTGTCCAAACATATACAGGCCAGAGCCAACACAGTCATCCACTCAGCAGGCTCTGCAGCGCCCCCTGTAGACACAGAGACACAGCAGCTGGTGAAGAAAACAGTAGGGTTTATGTCCAGACACTTTAACTGGAACTGAAACACTGATGGTCTTCACACTGGATGAGTGACTGTATTCCACCAGTGGAATCTGTATTCTCCTGTCTGTCACTTTTCTGTTGTAGTGTGAGCCGTGTCCTACAGGGGGCAGGATCAGTCCTTATGGTGATGAACATGTGAAAGGATCTGGTTTAGGTTCAGACCTGATAAACATGTTTACAAGTTTATCTGAAGTTTTTTTTCTCATGATTTCAGTCAGAAATTTGAATTACTAACATTGTGATTTAACACAGGGTCAGTTGCTCTAAACATTTTCTGGAACCTTTTATGAACCCCTTGAGTAAAACATCTGGAAAAGGAAAGGAAAAGCTTCCCAGTGAGCGAGTAGACGTGATGATGAGGTTTCTAACACGTGACGGACGTGAAACTGGAAGAACACAAACATCTCAGGATGAAGAAGAGGAGCCGAACACGTAGAAGACGAAGACGTCCACTTGGAAACACGAGGAGTTTCCAGATCTTCTGGTGATGAGGGCTAACGCGTGTGGATGAGCTATAAACAGCAACACTGATCTTTCCACATTTTCCTGTTGTAATAGAATCTTGATGACAAAGTCAAACTGTCTGAAAACAGCTGGTGATAAACTTTGTGTTCAGTATCAACCACTGACCTGTAATTAGCCGCTGGTCTAGCTGATTCTTCCACACTGCTGCACACGAGCCAGTCGGACTGTCCTCAACCTCCTCCACCAGGTCTCTCTACACAACCACAACGAATTGAATGTTTGCACAGGGACATTTAAAGAACACTTTATTACTGGTCTGGTTGATGTGTGGACCAGTATGAACAGGTGACCCACAGACTGTGCTCTCACCAGGTATCTCTCTCCTGACTTCCCGTCTCTCTCCAGAGCACGACGTCCAGTCAACACCTCCAACAACACCTGGAACACACACACTTTGAGTCAATTTCATCTGTTCTGTGAAAACACAAGAATATATATTTGTAAATACTCTTCTTAGCCACAAGGAGCTGCAGTAAACTACTCCAGAACAGAGCATGAGACATAATGAGACTTGTTTTCCTCCAGGCGATTCTATCTTTGTAACGTAACTTTCCGATCTTTGATTTGGTCAGAAAGGGTTTAGAGTGGGCGTAAGGTGAAGTCACATAAGAGGCAAGTGGACGTGGACAGACAAGCTGGACAGAGGGAATATTTTCTCTGGATTAAATGATCTTGGTTTCGATTACAGAACCGTCCATCAGCTGACGAGAGATCAAAGCCTTTGGTAAACCATAATTCCCATCAGCCCCTGGGTGTCTCACCACTCCAAAGCTGTAGACATCCACAGCGGTCCCCAGCTCTCCATTCCTCACATACTCGTCAGGCAGATACGCCAGAGTTCCTCTGACCGTCTCTGTTTTACCCACTGTCTCAGTCCGAGTGGCAGGATGTCCTGTTGACCTGCGAGACCCAAACCGAGCCAGACCGAAGTCGGCCAGCTTCGCCACAAGGTGGCGGTCTAACAGGATGTTCGAGCTGAGGACACAGAGACACACGTGTTACAGGTGGAAACACTGTGGGATGTCTGGTGACGTGCTGATGATGTCATACTGACCTTTTGACGTCTCCGTGGATGAGCGGTGCGTGTCTGTCGGGGGGCGAGTGGAGGAACGCCAACGCTGACGACACGTCTTCAACAATACTGAGTCTCTGACACCAGGTGAGGACAACATACTTCTACACAAACACACACAAAGGCAACATATAAGGATTAAATCTTTTATAACATCTGATGACACAAAGACTGTGTGTGTGGTTGGGTGGCTGTCTGTCTCTATCTCTCTCTCTATGTGTGTCTGTGTGTGTGAGTTTGTATATGTGAGTGTGTCCACGTGTGTTTGTATGTATCCGTTTGTGTGTTACGTTGTGTAGCTGCTCCTCCAGTGATCTGTTGTCCATGTAGCTGTAAATGAGACACAATGATCCTCCTCCTTCACAGACACCGAGCAGATCCACGATGTTCGGATGTCTGAACCTAAACACAACCCCAGCAACAGGCTTTTATTTAGACATTTCTATACAACTGTTATAAATCAAAAGGCTTTTATCTTAAAATGTGAGACACTTACTTTGAAAGTTTCTCCACTTCAGTCTGGAATGTTTGTTTCAGGAAAGTCAAGTCCAACACACAGTCCTACAGCAACACAACCACAACAATGGCATCAACGTCCCAAACACTCTGACTGGACCTGTGACATTGCGTGGTGTTCTGTGTTGTAATGGGCTGACCTGTTTGAGTTTCTTGATGGCGCACTTTGTGTTTCCCAGGGTCGCTCTGTAAACAACTCCAAACCCCCCCCTCCCCAACCTGTAGGGAGGGTGAGAACCCCTTTGTCCCAGCATGCACCTCTTCATACGACCAGCACATCACCCCGCCTCCACCTCCAAACGGTACCACCGGGGGCGCCTGAGGGGTCACATGATTATTATTATTACCATTGTCATTAACAGTGACACGATGCTGTGTGTGCGAATGTGTTTGTGTGTGTGTGCGACCTCTGGGTGTGGGGAGTGGCAGTCAGACCGCAGATCGGAAGGGGGCGGGGCAGGTCGTGGGAGTGGTCTTCCTCCTCCTTCTGAGGAAAGAAAGGAAAGCGGAGACGTCACCATCACAGCAGCCACCAGGGGGCCGAGGTCTCACCTGTTACTGTCACTGTTACATAAATAAATCACAGTGGAAACCGGATATAGGGATAGTGGATAAAGTGATATGGATCAAAAAGCTTGGGAGAGAATCTTTCCCAAACAAATGCTTTTGAAATAATTTGAATATCGTGGTCAAGTAGCCGGCTCACTGCTCCTCTCTGTCTCCATCATTCCCGCTGCAAACTGCATCAAGTCAAACAGAGACAATCAAACAGAAGTTACGCAAATTGGTTATAGTGATCATCAGCTTCAATTTGTCCCTGGAAACAGGTGATCACTGTAAGTCAATCTGATAAGGAGGCTTGATGGGGGTGAGAGGTGAGGTTCACACCAGCCTCATGGGAAACATCTGAGAACCCAACAACGAACAAACACAAACAAACCTGTCAGTCTGCGGGTGCTAAGAGTGGGCGGGGCCTCAGGTGGCTTGGGAGGGGGGTCGAACTGAGGGGAAGAGACTTGAAGAAGGGGAGGAGGGGATGGGGTGGAGGACAGAGGCTTCAGAGTGGATGTCCCTGCAGAGAGAGAGGGGGGGGGGAGAGCACTAATGAGTCCTCAGAGGTCAGAGGTTATCAGGGGTAATCAGGGGTGAACTCACAGCTCAGGATGACATCTTTGGGTCGGAACAGCTGCAGACGCTCTAATAGGTCAATCAGCTCCCCGACTCGACCGTTCCTGTTGCCCCATTGGTTCATCACCCAGTCGGTTCTCCTCTCCCTCCTCTCAGCCAATCGCACTTCAGTCTGATCGCACAGGACCTCTGAGGCTACGAGTGAGAGAGACAGGTAAATGGACAGACAGACAGGTTAACGGAAAGACAGGTGACCAACAGACAGGTAAACCGAAAGACTGATAGTTAAACAGACAGGTGAACAGACAGATAGATAAACAGACAGACAGATAGATTAACAGACAGACAGGTAGATAAACAGACAGGTGATCAGAAAGACAGACAGGTTAACGTACAGACAAGTGACCAGACAGACAGGTAAACCGAAAGACTGATAGTTAAACAGACGGACAGGTGAACGGACAGACAGACAGGTGACCAGCCATATAGATAAACAGACAAACAGATAGATAAACAGTCAAGTGAACAGACAGACCGACAGACAGACAGGTAAACATACAGACAGATAGATAAACAGACAGGTGAACAGAAGACAGGTGAACAGAAAGACAGGCACACCCACCACCTCCCTGTTAGCCGTTAGCAGACAGGCTCGGTACCGGGACTCACCGAAGCGGGTCCAGTCCAGGTCTGACAGTGCGTCCATGACCAGGCAGAACTCCCAGAGGACGCTGGACGGTAGATTATAGATAAACTGTCCCTTGAGGTGTCCCCCCCGACATCTTCTCACAACTCTGAAGCTAACAGGCTAACAGCGGCCCGCGGTGTGCGGGGAGTTGGGGTCACTCCGGGACACGGATCGGCCCGGAACAAACCCGGTAGGACCGTAACATCTGTAACACCTGACCGTTCAGTCACCTAGAACCGCTGCTACCGCACGGGTTCAGCTCGGTTCAGCTACTTCCGTCCGCCACCTAGCTCGATGCAATAACAGACGCTTCCGGTGACTGCTCCTCCAAACTAAAAGCAAGTGATCAGTGGAAACGGAACCGGATAGCGTGTGAAAGATCATTCCGGAAACCGACGACGTGCAGAGCTCCAGCTTTACGATCTGAAACTCGCGTAGCATCACTTTATTTCCGGTCTCGAACGTCCCAGTCACATCTCGCGGGAGTACGGGGTTTCTGAGCTGCGTGACGTCGCGATGTCGGCGCAGGTCTCGCGGTGTTTGCTGAGCGCAGGGGGGCGGGGTGCAGCAGGAGGGAGCAGAGATGTTTGGAGGCTTTTTTTTTATATAAAATTATTTATTTAAATAAAAATGGCCGCCGTGCGGAGCGGAGAGGACCGACTGTAAGTGGCTTTTTACATTTTCTCCTCCTTCACGCGCCGCCGCCTCGCGCCGCGCAGCCGCTTCCGTCGTGTGTTTTATTCAACTTCAAGTGCGCTGGTTTTCCCCGCGGCCTGTCGCGGCGGAGCGGGGTTAGCGGGAATACGTCACAAACTTACAGCTAAGTCTCTACTTTAGCTGCTGTCACCACAGCGGAGGTTGGCCGTAGTTTAGCCCGCCTCCCGTGCGCCGCCGGGCCGCTCTGACTTCCACACCACTCCCTGGGAAGTCAGGCCGGGGGTCGGCGGTGGCGTGTCCGTCACAAACATCACAGTCCCGGGCACCGGCGATGTGTCCGCCCGCCTTCGTCAGACAGGCGGTGAGCTAACGGCTGCTAGCTGGTTAGCAAACAGTGTGTTCATGTGAAGGAGTAAACATGCAGGCTGCTCTGTAACCCGGGATGACCCAAGTTAACCTGGGTTGACCCCCCCATACACACACACGGACACACACGCCCCCTGCCCGCGGGCTGAGACACTAATAGGCCCCAATGAGATCAGCATCCAGCTGCCTCAGAGCCGCTGAGCCAGGCAGCTCTCTGCGTGTGGCTAAGTTTCCTGCCATTCACTTCCTGTTCCTGTTCCTTCACTCACTGCTTTCACCCGATGTATATACATATTTATGTGTGTGTGAGTGTAATACTATATATATCTATATATTATTTATATGTGTGTGTGTATGTATATATATACTTTGTGTGTGCATAAATATAAGTAATTAAGTTAAGTTCATCTACTCCATAACTGATGTGGAGTACACTTATTTGCTTTTATATTTCATTAATTTACCAATTTTTAATAACTTTATTTTAAGGAATTTCACTGACAAATCACATGTGATCAGAATAAGGTAAACTGACACCGAGTTCCAACAGTCGGTCCATGTATCGATCAGTTTATTGACATGAAACTACTTTACTTTATGATCCCTCTTAATTAACTGATTAACCATCAACACACTCATCATCATTATCAATAATTACAGTCCAAGCATTACGTCTTCATCCAGCGTTCACATCAATATCAAACCCATTGTGACCCTCTGAGTGTCCATGTGGTGGACTCAGTGTTGTAGCAGCTGGTCTGAAGTCAGTGTTATTTAAAGGCTCATAATCTCCATGGTAGCATGCAGGAACATGGACAGGTGATATCTCCTCCTGATTGATCACCTCCACACAGCTGGCCAATCACTGAGTGAGGTGGGCGTGGCTGTGAGATTGTCAGATGTGTATGATTATTGTTAAACCCTCCACCCATATGAAAAGCATGTGATGTCATGAGTGATGTAACAGGATGTCATCATTTCTCACAGGGAGGAGGGTCAAGAGGGGGAGGAGGGACTCGTCTATCCCCAGCCCCCCCCCAGAGAGAGGGACAGGTCCCACACCAAGACCAAGAAGGCCCGCAGGGAGGGTCGCCATGCCGACAGGGGAGCTGAGACCACATCGTTAGGCACGCCCTCAACAGCTGGGCTGCAGCCCCAGATGGGTGCGGAGTCACAGGCCGAGGTAGAGTCATGTGATCTTTGTCTCGCATGAAAAAACAATGCAGGTTTCAGGTATATATTTGGAGAAACCATATCCTGTACGTTTTGATGGGGGGGGGGTCAATGGGGGCCATGCTGAGTGCAGTGACTGGTTCATTATGACATCACAAAATGATGGAAGTCTTGATGACTCGTTGTGAAGGGAAAAGTTTTAAGGCGTGCTGTTCATTTGTTGAAGACTTCTAATGCTCTCTTTAATTACAAAGCTATTTATTTGTACTTGGTGCAGTGTTCTCAACTATATTCTAAATGAAGGTCTGATAAAATGGTTTCATGTTGCTTCCTCCCTTCCAGGCGTTGGAGCCGGTGGCAGGTCCCTCAGAGCCGGGCTCAGCACCAGGGTCCGAATCTGCGGCTGGCAGTGAATCTGCCGGCTCTCCGAGGCAGCGGCGCTCTATCATCCGGGACCGTGGGCCCCTGTACGACGACCCGTCACTGCCTGATGGCTGGACTCGCAAACTCAAACAGAGGAAGTCTGGACGCTCCGCGGGGAAGTTTGATGTCTACCTGATTAAGTAAAGCACCTGATGCTGTATTGCGCCTCCATGAGGAAATGGTGTAATAGCAGAATTTTTGTGATGACGTTTGTTTGTTTTTATCTAATTGTTTAGCTCGGAGGGAAAAGCATTTCGCTCCAAAGTGGAGCTTATTGCCTACTTCCAGAAGGTCGGTGATACAACCACTGACCCCAACGATTTTGATTTCACGGTCACCGGTCGTGGAAGCCCTTCCCGCCGCGAGAAACGCCCCCCCCAAAAAACCCAAGGTGGTAAAACCGTCGGGACGAGGTCGTGGGCGACCCAAAGGTACTCCGCCACTAACACTAAGAGTCATTAACTAAACCGTGAACAAAGTGTGTTGGTGTTTCTTTTTGTTTAGGTGTTGCTGTTCAACCTCTGTTGTCTTTGTTTAGGCAGTGGCAAAATGAGGCAGGCTACAGAGGGTGTGGCCATGAAGCGTGTGGTTGAAAAAACTCCGGGCAAACTGCTGGTCAAGATGCCCTTCAGTAAGGCAGAGTCCTCTACTGGCACCACCTCCACTGCCTCAAAGGTACAACCGGTCTGTCATCAGTCTCAGGATCAGAGCTGAAAGCTGCCCAGCCCAGATGGGGCTTTGCCCAAGCACACGTCGCCTCCATCTAGATTTCTAACTGAATAAGTATCCAGACAAATCTGCAACAACAGACAGACTGTGGAGTGTGTGACCCCCTGCCAGTCTTGGGTTATGAAATGAGAACCACTGAAAGGCTCCTGATCACAAAACAGCAAGTCATGTAGTCAGAATGACATCATAGGTCAGTAAGGTCAGATGGCAAGGGGGTCTGTCAGTCACACCCGGTAAATCCAAACTTGTATTAACAAACATCTGGCTTTATGCATTGTCCTCAATCTTTAGAAGGATTTACCCCGTGTAATGGTTTCAGAATTCATAGAAGTCTTATTCAAGGACTTCTGTTGTCAGATATAAAAACCTGGGTGTTCAGACAGTGGGGTCTCGACCACAGAAGGATTCCAACTCCGGAAGGAGACATTCCCAAGTTGGATATGACCTGATCACCTGGATTGAGAAGGCCTTTGGAAGACGGAAAGAACATTTCAATCAAACTCCAATTGAGTCAATATTTCTATATAATATCTACTTTGTGTACTTGAAAACGATATACAACAGGAAAAAGGTCATATGTTTTCTTCAAGTACACAAGCAACAGATACTTGCTACAGGTTCTATAGACTTGGGTTCAAGGTTTTAGTGATGATTTTATTGTGAGGATCTTTAACTGCTGCCTAGAACAGACGCACCCGGGTCGATGTGAACATTAACAAAGCCCTGCAACTATGCGCAGAAGCAGTAGTTTGTTTCAGCACAATTGAGTTTGCAGTATAATAATATTGTTGACGTTTTATATAAAGCAGTAACAAAGTTGAGGCTAATGCTACTTGTTGATGTCGTAATTCCTCTCCAGGTGGTGTCTCCTGCTTTAGTGCCCAAGTCCCGTCCTGGAAGAAAAAGGAAATCAGAACAGGAACTTCCACCCCCACCACAGACTGCCCCCAAGAAACGGGGAAGGAAACCTGCCTCAGCTTCAGCAGCAGCCACGGTGGCCACAGCCTCCACCTCCTCTGTACCCACAGCTGATAGCTCAACAGCTGGGAGCTACACTGCAGCTGCCATCTTGGTTGCCGAGGCCAAACGTAGAGCAGCCAAGGAGTCCTCCACCAAACTTGTCGTCCAGGAAACAGCTCTGCCAATCAAAAAACGCAAAACAAGAGAGACACTGGAGGAGAGGCCGAGCGTTCAGACTCCAGTGGTTACGAAAACAGAACCTGGAAGGAGGGATACTACAGAGGGGGAGGGCGGTACAGGAGAAGGGGTTCAAACCTCAGAGACTCAGCCCACCCCCCCTGAGCAGAGCCAGTCACAACTACCGAAGTCGCCTGCTTCAGATGAAAGCCAATCACATGGACACAAGACACATAAAGGGAGGAAGCACAAGGAGAAAACCGGAGCAGCGGCAGGAGATGAAGGAAGCAGAAGAGATGAAGAGGGTGAAGATGTAGGTGATAAAGGAGGAGAGGGAGCAGGAAGGAGTAGCAGCAGCAGTAGTAGCATTAGTCCATCAAAAACCCACAAAAAGAAGGACCGACCTCACAAACACCACCATCATCATCACCACCATCATCATCGCCACCAACAGTCCTCTGCCTCCACATTAAATCAGCCTCCACCTCCTGCAGCCCCTGGACATCCACCCTCCAGTCAGTCAGGACCTGAGGTCGAGCCCCACACTTTGCCTCTTATCACCACCCAACAATTGCAGCACACCCAGCAAGCTCCTTCCAGACCACAGTCCAAATCGGTGCCTCAGGCCTTGCCTGGACCTCGGCATCCTCCTCCTCAAACACACAACGAGGGCCAACCCTCTCACCAACAAGATCCTCTGTCACCCAGTAAGCTCCCAGCCCAGCCTCCATACCCTGCACCCCAGTCGTCTCCTACCAGGCATGTCCTGCACCAGTCACGGTCCCAACAACCCCCATTCCAAACCCATAGTCAGCCCCAGGTGCCTCCCAAAAAAGCCCAGTCCCAGTCTAGCCACTCCCCAGCCCAGCAACGAACCCAGCTTCAGACTCAGCAACCTCCAACTCAGTCACTCCCTACTCAGTCCTCATCCATTCTGCACGTTCATCCGCCTCAAACAAGGCCTCCACATCCAGAAGGTCATTCCCCAACAGCACCCCAACCCCAAACCCTCCCCAGACCACCGTCTCACCCCCAGAACCAGCTCGGACAACAATCTCAATCCCAGTCCCGGCACTCACTTGAGTCTCAACTTCAACTCCAGTCAAGGACCCCAACCCAACTTCAGACTCAATCCCAGTCCAGAACCCTGACCCAAATTCAGACTCTTCCAGTCCAGAACCCCAATCCCAAATCAGACTCAATCCAGTCCAGAACCCCAAGCCAACTCAGACTCAATCCCAGTCCAGAACCCCATCCAAACTCAGACTCAATCCCAGTCCAGAACCCCAACCCAACCTCAGACTCAATCCCAGTCCAGAACCCCAATCCAAACTCAGCCTCGACTGCAGCTCAGAAGCCCAACCCTATTGCAGCCTCAAATCCAGTCCAGAACCCAAACGCAGCCTCAATCCCAGTCCAGGACCTCAATGCAAACACAGTCTCAACACCAGTCCAGGAGCCCCCAATTTCAATCTCACCTGCAACCCAGGCATCAAGAGCAGCCCCAACTGCAGACAAGGCTCCCTTCAAATGACCAACTCCAGACTCAATACAGACCACAACCTAGACCGCTCCTCTCGCAGTCTAGGCCCGCCCAGTCCCAAGCACAACCACGCGTTCAGCAGATTCAAACACAGCCTCAGCTCACTAGACCCCATGTGCAGCACCTCTCCTCCCAGCGTCAATCTCCCAGCCTAACCAGGACCAACCTGGTTCCTGCTCAACAGAACCAGAGTGAACAGCCCCAGGACCTGAGCACCACACGGCCTGCTCGAGGAAGTCTGCTGCAGAGCCGAGAGGTCCGCGTGGAAGACATAAGGGCAGAGGGAAGAGTGGAGCCGGCCATGACATCAGAGAGCAGAGAGGTTGTAGGAGGGGACAGAGGGTCAAACAGCACCTCCAGACCACCCAGCTCCATGACTGCTGGACCTCCCGGAGCAGCTGGGGCTGTGGTTGTCCCAGGGTCAGATGGTAGAGCCAGGCTCCAGGCAGAGCCAGAGGCAGCAGGAGAGAGCAGGGAGCTCAGAGACATTGTCCCTCAGTCCGCGGTCCCATGTCCTAGCCGGGAGGAAACTGTAGAGTCACGGACTGCCGTCAGCGAAAGAGTCAGCTGATTGGTCAGACCGATGACAGGCTGCCTGATTAGCAGACTAGTGAACTGTGTCAGCACCTGGAGGAAGAAGAGATTCATGGAGGTTGAATGTTTTTACACTGTTTGCAGATTGAAGGATAGCGTCACACAGAGCTGATGGAACTGTCGCAGCTTCTGCCTGGTGTGATCGGAGATCCGTATGGAGACAGCTAAGTTCTGGATTAGAGAACCGACCTGGACAGACGGAGGAGAGATAGTGTCTTTTTCTAGGAAAAACAAACAAAAAGGAAAAACCGATAAAAAAGTGTGTGTATAGATAATCAAAAGGCAGCTGTTGTGTCCCGCTAGTCTCCTTGGGGAGGGGGAAGTAGTTTGGAACTAAAAACCAACGCTTAACAACACATTACTCTGAACGAAACTTTGCTTCCAGAATATAACCATTTTTTTTATTTCGTATTTTGATAGTTAATTGTTTTGTCTCTGTTATACAGCTTTAAACTGATATTATTGACTGACAGTCCCTTATTTAAAGTCCTGCTATTGACTGACGGTCCCTTACTGAAACTAGTCCTTGACTGAAAGCCTCAGAGGTGATGTGGGCCGACGGTTTGCACCTTAAACTGGTTTCTTGAAATCTCACATTTGTTTTCCTCCCTGTTTTCCATTAATCCCACAATAAACAAAAAGGGGGGGGGGTTCAGTAATATCTTCCATCCTCATCCACACTGCCCCCTACAGGTAGCCAGTCTGGTGTACGAGTATTTATATTGAATTCATGACTACACAGACCTCATTCTGAACAGTGTTAGTGATCATCGTTTGAAATAATTGAGCAACTTGAGGAAGTCCTGATTCGTCTGATCAGACACGAAACAGCCTCAAATACAGACGAGACAGTTGTTTGATTTAAAGAAGACGTAAATACTCCTCCGTTGTTTTGCAAGTATTTCAAACGAATTGTTCTTCCAGTTTAGAGATTCTTCCGATTTCTGGTCTTCATTGAATATGTTCTGGTCTTTTCATTTCCAAAGGAAGCGTTTTGATATTAAACCAAATCCACTATTACAGTAGCTTTATTTTAGTTTGTACTCTTAATGAACAAGTGGGAAATAGACTCCTCATTTATCGTTTCTTTGTGTTGAACATCTGGAACAGTTTGTACAATCAAGCGTCTACATGTCACTCGTAGACTCTGCAGGCCTTCAACTGGAGAACACGTACGCAGAGGGCGACCTCACAGAGGTTTGACTGTCGGCCATGTTGGTGTAAACTAAAGACAAACCCTGAAGGAGAAGTGACGCAGCTTCACAAAACTATTCATCGACTAGAAAACTAACTTTGAGTCTGTAAATCCAGAGTTGAGAGTGAGTCTGGATTGTTTGGTGGAGAATTTAAAACTCCAGTGGCTTTAAAGCTGTTAAACGATGACACCTCAGCTGTGAGGCAAATGTTGTTAGAAGTAGACAGAGAAGCATCAGGAGAGCATCTGCCTTGACCTGTTGGAGTAAGATGAGAGAGAGAGAGAGAGAAACCAATACCCCAACTGAACTTACAGACTCTGTTACCATGTTCATCTTAAACAAACGCAGCTTCAACCTTATTAAATAAATGTCCCTCGTTCTTTAAAGTCCTCGTTCGCTCACCTTCATGATGACATCATACAGGTGATGTTTAGTTTGGCCTGAGGCTCCTCCCCTCTGCATACGTGGTGCTCCATTATGTATGACTCGCTTCACAGGACTCGACCCGGCACAACCACAGTAACCAGCCACCATGTTGCATGTTCCAGAGTTTAGTGCCTATAATCTTGTGCGTCTTGCCAGAAGCCACCATGTCAGCGAAGCCATGTTGTGTTCTTAGACTTTAGTCGTGACGTGAGGTGACGTCATAGTTGCTGATGTTGAGGATGAATATTCTGCTTCAGTGGAAACTGTAGAAAATCTAGTTTTTACCTGTTTTCTTATTTTTCTTTAACTAAAGCATTTGTGTCCCTAATCTGTGGTCGTCTGATTCACTGACTCTCACAAACACTAAATCAATCAACCATCAAATCTCCATCAGTGATGAAGCTTCACGTGCCCAGGTTATAATTATTACTGGTCAATCATTCGATTATCAAAGGAAACAGCTGTCACACATATTGATAATAAAATAACTGGTCCAGGAACAGGTGTTAGTCCTGTTTCAAGACCTGGTGATAGCTCGGGTCTTGGTATTAGCACTGAACCTGGTCCAGGTCCTGAAGTGGATCTGCTCCAGCTAATACATTCATCTTCAATCCAATCAAACCCGTGCTCCAGTTTCTCTACCTGTAGATCTATAAAGGATGATGGTCTGTATTGATCACATTTTGATGTTCATAACAACATATTTACAGCCAACTCTCATGATTCATCATCGAACGAAGAACCAATCAAGAGATACTAATTTAACACAGTTCTGAACATATAGAACAACCGAACGAGATAACAGGTCAAAGGTCAAAATAAACATCTCTACACACAGGACATTAGATCAGATGAGGAAACCAGGAAGCTGCATGAAGACTTCAGATCCCATGATGCACAGCTGACACCTGCTGGGGACGTCAAACAACACAAACACACACACCAGTAAAACATGAGACAAATGGAAGTGAGAATATTCTTTAGTTTGACGTTCCGGTGTCACGTGCAGTCTTTCTAAAATCACAATAACGTGACCCCTCGTTGACCTCTGACCAGCTGATAAAGCGGCTCTCTGATTGGCTGTGCGGACTGACCTGCAGACAGGTGAAGATGGCGGCTCGTGTGGCGGCAGTGGTCCTGGTGCTACTCGAACTCTGCTCCGGTTCCGGTCCCGCTTCCGGTCCGGACCCAGAGCGCGGGAGGATACAGCTGCTGCGCGTGCAGAGTCTGGCCACTCAGCCCAGGTATGGAGACTGCTGGGCGCGTGCGCTGCAACACCTGGACACGCGCTGCAAGGATATGACGTCAGAGAGCCAGAGGTGGATAGCGCTGCGGTTCACCCACTGTCACCTGAGCAGGTAACACACGTGATGATTCAGGTGTGGTCACCTGCACTGTGAAGCAGTGGTTACCATGGTGATCTCAGGTTGAAATAAGCTGCTAAATAACCATGGTTACGTGAAGTTGGTGACCTGTGACCTCTGTCAGCTCAGGGAGGGACTTCCCATCATGCCCTGAGGGCTCTGATGTCAGCAGCTGCACAGGTGGGATGGACGTGGCCGCGTTCAACGCCTTCACAGAGTTCTTCACGCACACTCACGCCATCTGTCACTTCCTGCAGTCTGATGCCTGGCAGAGCCGAGCGGAGGACACCATGTTCAGGTAACTTCACACATGGTAGTGAAAGGTCCTTTAACACAGGCGACTAACCGTGCAGCTAACTAACACACTGGTAACTAGCTAGCACAGGTTTAACTGGACGGTCATTCAGTAAATTATGTTGTTTTGAAAAAATAACCATATTACAATTATTAGTGTAATTTTTTAATCCCAATTATTGGAGAAATTGCTCACTTTGTGGGTCTCTCAGGGTCAAAGGTCACAGTGGCCTTGTCTCCTAAAACAGGACTTTTTTAAGTCTCCCACAAGGTCATTTTATTATATTTTAATAAGTTGTCTGAAGGGATTTAATAAAATCTCATCATCGCTCGGACGCAGAGCCGAACAGAATCAGACACCATGAAGGGCTGCAGCGCTGTGGTCCAGCTAATGTCTGTTTATTGACTCAGTTCTCTCCTCACAGGTTAACAGAGAGTTCAGCAGGTGTTGCTGAGCAGCTTCAGTCCACCAGGCAGATGGCTGAGGAACTTCTTGAAGCCCAGGGTGCTGCCTTACAGGCTCAGCAAGAGATCCTGAACAAGGGAGAGGAGCTGAGAGTCACCCTGCAAGACTCCACTCAGGGTAAAACTCACTCACGCTATCAGAGATATTTGATGAAGACCAGAGTGAACTCTCCTCTGGTCTTCATCCCAGGTGATGGGCTGTTTATAAAGTGTAAACCTCTGTGTGAACTGTGTGTGGTGCTGACCTTTTCATCTTCCTGTGATGAAACGCATGAAGAAGACACCTGAGTGTCTCTCTCTCTCTCTCTCTCTCTCTCTCGCTCTCTCTCGCTCTCTCTCAGGCCTGCGAGCGGTCTTCTCAGAGCTCAGCAGTGCCTCCAGGGAGCAGCAGGTGGCGCTGTCTGAGCTCTTTAACAGAGTTACCTTCCTGCAGAGTTTCTTGTTGATGGAGACTCACAGTCTGAGCTCGTGCTGCTATAACGCTGCAGCTCTTTTCACCTGCTTCCTGCTCACCAGCACCCAGCGCTCCTCCAGAGCCAGGTAACCCCCCCCTCCCCCTCCATTTAGAGACAGGTAACCCCCCTATTTCTAGCCAGGCAACCACCTGCTAACCTGAACCAATTCAGATCCAGGTAACTGTAGCTCCTCCCTGTGCCACCTAGAGATGAATTATCTATAATAAATGTGTGTGTTTGTGTAGGTTGGTGTTGTTGAGTTTGGTGTGTTTAAATTTCTACCTGGAGATGAAGATTTATCAGTTTGTGATGAACTCTGATAATCCTGAACACAAACACATGGTGAGTACAACTCTGACATCACTCTGACATCATGCTGTTCACTGTCCTCATCCCTGCTGATTGGTCCTGTGTCTCCAGGAGGTGCTTAGTGTGTATGTTGGCGTCTTGCGGCGGCTCATGGCGTGTGTCGGAGTGTGTGTCCTGCTGTACGTGTGTGTTCGCTACAGAGACCCTGTGCAGCAGAGTTTGCAGCTGCTACAGAAGCTCAGGGAGACGCAGCATGGCCTGCAGGAGGCGCTAAAGCGTGCAGGTGAGTCTGCACAAAGAAGCTCAGTGAGGCAGCTCAAAGTTGAACCTCTCTCACAGCAGCCTCTAGTGGAGGGAAAAGGAACTGCAGCTCGTCTGTCTGTGCAGAGCGTCTCGGGGAGACCAGGACAACAACTGTGAAGGACGAGAACCGGGGGAAGTGTCGTGAAGCAGAAGACGAGCGAGATGAAGACGATGTCTCTGACCTCAGCCTGAGCCTCTATGTCCTCCAGGAGGACGAGGCTGCGAGCACCTCACACCTGTCTCACCGCTCACACTCAGGTCAGTACCTGTCTCACCCTCACTCAGGTCAGTACCTGTCTCACCGCTCACACTCAGGTCAGTACCTGTCTCACCGCTCACACTCAGGTCAGTACCTGTCTCACCGCTCACACTCAGGTCAGTACCTGTCTCACCGCTCACACTCAGGTCAGTACCTGTCTCACCCTCACACTCAGGTCAGTACCTGTCTCACCGCTCACACTCAGGTCAGTACCTGTCTCACCGCTCACACTCAGGTCAGTACCTGTCTCACCTCTCACACTCAGGTCAGTACCTGTCTCACCGCTCACACTCAGGTCAGTACCTGTCTCACCGCTCACACTCAGGGTCAGTACCTGTCTCACCGCTCACACTCAGGGTCAGTACCTGTCTCACCTCTCACACTCGGGTCAGTACCTGTCTCACCTCTCACACTCAGGTCAGTACCTGTCTCACCTCTCACACTCGGGTCAGTACCTGTCTCACCTCTCACACTCAGGTCAGTACCTGTCTCACCTCTCACACTCGGGTCAGTACCTGTCTCACCTCTCACACTCAGGTCAGTACCTGTCTCACTCTGAGCTGGTGACGCGGCGACGCAGGATGGCGACTCGTGTGAAGAGCCAGACAAAATATTGTCAAGATGCACACACAGGCTAACGCACACATCTACACAAAGAAAATTCATGTGAAACAGAAACTGGGAAGTTTCACAATATTTCAAATAACGATGAAATACAAAATGCAAAATATGTTCATCACCTGATCAGTACTCAGGCCAGATTTCACTGTGACAGGTCGGAGGAGGGCTGATGTCCCCATGCTGCCGTACACTACCCACAATGCCTCAGTGAGTCCAGCCCGGCGCTGTCGCCACCCCCCCTCCTCCCCTCTGGTGTACAGCATCCTAGTGGAGGACAAACAGGTAGATGAGATGTGGTTATTGGTTATTGATGAACTATGGAGGTCAAAGTTATACTCCACAATAGTAGAGGATTATGACTTTCAAACCAAAACAGACTTGTCCTGCATGACCTCTGACCTGTGACCTCTGACCTGTGTTTTGTTTCCTCTCGACTCAGCCTCGTTACAGCCTGAGGAGCCGACGATCGGAAACTCGCTGAATTCCTCAACGTCACCACCTTACGATGTTTTTAACAGTTTGTCAATAAAGTCAAGTTTTAAACAAGAGACGATTGTTTATAAAACCAAACCAACTCGTCTGACCTCACAAAGAGTTACAGGGCGAAACAAAGCCTGATGGGAAATGTAGTTGAATGCAAACAATGATTGGGGACAGTGCGTCGTTTTGGATGAAACTGGTTATGGTCACAGTGGGCAGAGTTTTCTCAGCATTAAGACCGAGTCACATGATGCATCTCAGGAAGTTCAGTGTGAAACCTGCAGGCAGGTGGAGCCCTCTACTGGACAAGTTAACGTCTCATGGACAAGACTAGGTGGAAATTATAAAAATAAAAACATCTGGAATCTTTCTTCTGCTTCGAATTTCAGAATAAAAAAACAAACGAGGAAGCAGCAAATGAGAAACAGATGTGGGGGGGCTGGTCTGGGATCAGATGTCTGGACACAGGAGGAGGAGTCGTGTTGGTCTGAAGCTCAAATTAGATTTTCACACAAAAGCCTGAAGCAGCCGAAAGAGACAGAGAGAGACAGGTCTGTCTCCCGTCTGTCTGTCTCTCTCTCTGCCTGTCTCTCTGCCTGCCTGCTCAGACAAAGTGATGTGGAATTGAAAGACGAAGACTCGTGAGTGAAGAAGAAGAAAAAGTGCTGAGTGGACTCGTTCAGGCAGCTCATGAGGAATCGTCTTCTTTCCTCTGCTCTGGGATCAGCTGCTGCTCTGGAGATTCTGACGTGGACTTGCTGTGTTAACGGGACTCGTCTGGATCATTGAGGGTCGGAGATGAGGAACAGAAGATTCTTAAAAGTTAGTTTTTCAGGAAAGAAAAGAGGGGGAGGATGGGGGAGAGAGAGGGAGGGTGAGAGACCTCCACATGGCACAAACACGATGCTGCTGAACCCTTCACAATAAAAGCCTGGTTTTAAAAGATGTGGAGACAGGAAGACGACAAACTGTAAGTGACCTCTGACCCCTGTCCACCTCTGTGTGGTCATGCAGCTGAACGAACCTCGCTGCTCCCCGCTCCCCCCTCCTCCCCCGACCTCCTTCTCCAGTCACTTCAGCACCAAGAGGTTCTCGTACCACCTGAGCTCCACACAGCCGCTCAGTGACTCCCCCTGCAGGACAGGTGAGTGAACAGAAACACTTCAGAACGTTTGGTTTGCTTCACATTCAGGACTTAGCTTTTTAAAATCTCATATCTTCTTCAATCAAAATGATTGTGACAATAAACAAGCAGGTTCTGGTTCAGGTCTTCAAAGGACTTGAGGATGTTTCCTCTCTGAGAGACTGAGGCTTCAAGTTTGTTCCACTGTTTCATTTGATTTGTTACTTTTGGTTTCACATTGTAATTTAGTGATATTATTTAACTAGGTGAAGTCATCGAACGTCGAGATCTAAACTTATCAGAAAAACAAATACGTGTGTGAGAAGCTGGATTAATGAAGGAATTGTCCCGAGAGAATGTGATGCTCATGACGTCCTCTCAGCATCAGGACATGTAGAGTCCGATATGAGGAGTCAAAAATAGAGTGTGTGTGAATGTGTGTATGTGTGTGTTCCATTTTGAGCTTACAACTTACAAACACTTGGTTTTAGGGCTCAATTTTATGCCAAGTAATGTCTTCACTATGATAGATATACAAACCATACAAACGTGTGTAAAATCACAACGTCACACATGAAATGTTAGGATTCACATGAGAACCCCCCCTCCCCCACACACACACACACACACACACACACACACATGCACACTCATGAGCACTCTCTCAACATTCATATCTGTCCTGGGGGACGAGCAAGCTTCACTCTCTTTAGGTCACTGGGTCTCTCACTGTTGCTCTGGGGGGAGGGGATGTGTGAGAGGTCAGAGGTCAGCCTGTAGTTTTATCTCCTCCCCTGTCAGATGATGACAGTGTGTTTGTTTTTCCATCTCTTGGTCCTCCTCAGAGGGGTGGAGTTTCACTGTTTTAGTGAAATGAGGGTGTGTTTGATTTGTTGACCCTCTCCCAGCTTCTTCAGTAGCTGGGATATGTAATGGGATATAACTTCCACCATGTCAACCCGAGTCTGTTCCTGTTGAAGCTGGAGGTGCAGGTGTGTCTGAGAGGAGATGAGACAATATGAGATGATTGTGAAGCTGAGTCACTAAACGCACAATGATACGATGAGATCACATAACATGAGATGAGACACAATGATGTGAAGTGAAGTCAGATCATTTAAGATGAGATCATCCTTTATTAGTCCCACACACTTTGCATGAGATGAGATGATGGGATCCTGAGTCTGGCAGTTGTTGTGAGTTCCTCTTGCTGCAGAGCGACACAGGAAGTGACCTCACTGGTCCCAGTTGTACAGAGAACTGCTCGGGACGCGTGTTCCTGTCCGAACCCGTCTGAGCCGACCTGAACCCGACAGAACTCCAGTTTCTGTCTGTGACTAACTCCTGATGCAGATGATCTAAGCTGCGCTGAGTTTGTTACTGGTTGATTGGTTGATGCCACTGAGAGGTGGTGTAATAATTCAGGGGGGGCCGCAGCTCTACATGTACCTTCACCTGGTTCTGCAGGTTAGGGTTATGTAACCCTGTCTAACCCTAGGTTGGATGGCCGATAGGAGACTTGTCTACTTATATTCAAGCCTTTCTTTGAATCGCTCACACATAACGATTGATGATTGCCGATTGAGCACAAAAGCACAAAGATGCTGGGGCGGCCGACATGGAACAACACAACCAAGTGTGTCAGCCACTTGGTACCTGTGTTCAGAGTGTGAGGTCCTGAGGAGCACATGAAGGAGGTTGAGTGATCGAGCTAAGATCCTGTGGAGCTTCCAGATGCAGATTGATAAGATGGTGACGCTAACCATGAGAACAGGAGAAGCTCTGATCCCTGTTAGAGAACCTGAGCTCCAAGCAGGAAGCGCAAGGAGAATTCTGTACAGGTTATTTTAATGGTGTGTGCGTGTGTGTGCGTGTGTGTTTGTGTGAGAGAGTTCACATTTACACACCTATACTGTCAGCACTGCTCTCTCTCCCCCTCTCTCTTCCCTCTTTACTTGTTGTCAAGGAAACCAAAATGGAAGAGAGCGAGGATGCTCTCTCTCTCTCTCTCTCTCTCTCTCTCTCTCTCTCTCTCTCTCCTCTCTCTCTCTCTCTCTCTCTCGCCCCTCTGTGCCGCCGCCCGCCTCCCTCTCACCGGGCAGACCCACTGAACAAACCGATCGGATCTAACCTACTTAGCCGTCCTGCAGCGGCTCTGCGGCGGCGTCCGGACCGTCCGTGTGTAGGTGGCTCCGGTCCGTGTGTATGTTAGAGTGTGTGCGTGCGTGTGTGCGTGTGTGTGTGACCGGTTTCTTGCTCGTGCTGTGGACCGGGAGAGCCGCTCTCTCTCCGCACTAACGTCTCTTTAATGACCGGATTCGTGTTGTGCTGCGCGATGTACATGGACAGAAGCAGCCTGAGCAGGGGTGAGTGACGCGCGTGCACGCACACACACACACACACACACACACACTGGAAACCGCTGCACGAGGGAGGAAGCTGCATCATCATACGAGGGATGAAGCTGTACGCACGCCCGTGCGTGTGGACAGCTTCATCCCTCGTATGATGATAATAATGATGATGATGATGATGATGATGGTGGTGATGGAGATGAAGAGGGTCACAATAATCCCGGTGATGTTGGTGATGGGAATGGCATACGCGCGTCCCCACTGTGTGCCGTGCACGCGCACACACTGACCGACATCTCGCCGCAGTGGATGTAGGGTAGCGTGGCTGCACGAGACTGCGTCTGCCAGATGTGTCTGTGCTGCTGCTGTCAATGATCCGTCTGACGTCACCTGATCAATAATCAATAGCCCATCATCACTGACACGAGACATCAGACTAATTACAGCACAGACTGTGTGTTTCTGCAGACAGACGGACACACCCCCTACACGCGCGCGCACACACGTTAACCATTAAAATGGCGGTTTATAGTGATGAAGGTGAATCAACAGACTCTCTCGTCTGTAGGTCAAACAGCTGGATCAGCTCAGAGGTTCTGTCTGTTCTGTCTGATGCAGAAACGGAACCTTTGTTCCTCTTCGTCCAGATGGAACCAGGTTCACTTGGTTTGAACAGGATCTCTGTGAACACTGAAGAAATTCAGCTAAACACATGAGAACCATAACCTCCTCTATGACCATTAACCCCCTGAAGGTTAGAACCACATCAAGAACGTAGAGCCTCCTCAACACTACAACTAATGAATGATTCATAGAACCACCTCTGGGGCTGCTAGATGTCATGAACGACCCATAGAACCTCCTAAAGGAACATGTGAAGATTTACAGAATCTCCCAAACCACATCTAAACCAAGTAGAACGTTCACGATGAGAAACGTTGAACTACTAGAACCTCTTCAGGGACATCTACAGCTGCCTAAAAAACCCATATAATCCACTCATTGATCCTTAGATATGCCTTTTACATTCTTTTGGGAAAACCACTAGAACCCCATCTAAGACCTGTAGACTCTCATCAGCTCTCGAACCTCCTGAATGAGCCCAGCAGACACCAGAACCTTCTCAATCACAGAACAAGAGGAAGGACGATTTAAAGATCCTTAAAGATGCTAGAACCTCATTTTGGTTCCATGACATGGACAGATGTTGAAACACTGCAGCACAATACATACAAACCTTTGTGCGTCTAGTAGTAGTGGGTCCAGGAAATGGTTTGGTTCGTTCCATCACGAGGGAGGAAATCCACCGGTTAGAGAAATATTCATCCAGATATTTGAAATACAGTTTGTTCATACCCTGTGTCTGTGGCTGTGTTCGGTCTGTTGCTCTCTGTGAAGCTGAGTGCGGAGACTCAAACATTCATCTTGAGTTAGAGAAATTAGTTGTTGAACAACCGTTGACCTGAGTCGTGGAGGAATCTGACCAATCACAGTTGCTGTGGCCGGTGCTGTTGTATCTAGGCAGCTGTACGTCAGGTAGGATGAGGTCACCGCCTAGGAAGCATGCTCAACGTATGATGTTGGTTCTACCAGGATTCAGCATCAACTGTCTACCTACCTGCCCAACAACCAACTAACTAACCCAACAACCAACTAACTAACCCAACAACCAACTAACTAACCCCAACAACCAACTATCAACTAACCCAACAACCAAATAACTAACCCAACAACCAACTAACTAACCCAACAACCAACTAACTAACCCAACAACCAACTATCTAACCCAACAACCAAATAACTAACCCAACAACCAACTAACTAACCCAACAACCAACTAACTAACCCAACAACCAACTATCTAACCCAACAACCAAATAACTAACCCAACAACCAACTAACTAACCCAACAACCAACTAACTAACCCAACAACCAACTAACTAACCCAACAACCAACTACCTAACCCAACAACCAACTAACTAACCCAACAACCAACTAACTAACTCACACTGAGATGGACGGGGATGTGTAAATTTAGTTGTAGTCAATGGAAATGCACTGACTGAAAACACACTCACACAAACGCACACTTACACCATCTGCTTTAAATTAGCCTGTTGATGTTTTCCCATGACCTCTCCCATCATGTTCACATCTGCACACACACACACACACACACAAACACACACACACACACAAACTCTGACCCACTCCCATTAACTTTAACCTCGATGAATCTCCACAACATCAGATTCATTATGATTATGTTGGAGTACGGAGCGACCAATCGGATCAGGAGGCTCCTCTGAGGTCAGAGGTCACTGTTTCCTCAGCTCATGGCTCAGTATCGCGGTGATGTTTTTAAACATGAATAATTGATGTGAAAGAATAAATCAGCGACTCAGCAGAAACACGTTTGTAACATGACGGTTTACAGCCGATGTCGCTCAGAGTGCGAGTGCAATAAAGAGGATGATGTCACGGTGATGACGCTGTGATGTCACTGTAAGGACTCTGTGACATCCTCCCACAGGTGATGATGATGACGATGTGTGGGTTTCTACATGTTTTTGTTGTCTCTTTGAGACCTTTTCTGGGACCTTGTGGGGACCAAAGCTACTGGGGACCAAAGTGAATAAGTGTCCCAACAAGGATAGCTGCACAAACATGTGTGTTTTCTGCTTTTTGTAATTGTAAATGAAGTTTAAATATGTCTCATGTCCTCACAGAGTTTAGTTTTATTTGACTTGAGACAGAAATGTGAGTAGACTGTGGTCACCCATACACACACACACACACACACACACACACACACACACACACACACACACACACACACACACACACACACACACACACACACACACACACACACACACACACACTCTCAGTAATAGCTTCCAGATGACGTCTCAGTGCTGAACTGAAATAAATTCCACACTGAGACAAAGACTGAGATGTTTGTGGTTTGTAAAGAGTTGCAGCTCATTGGCTGAATCCTGGTGTCTCCTCAAAGCTGATTGGATAAAAAGACACAATTTCACTTTGGGCCGGCTGTGGTTGAGGGGGTAGAGCGGGCGTCTTCTAACCAGAAGGTCGGCAGTTTGATCCCAGTCTTCAGAGGATACTGAAGCCCAACATGTACCATGTACCTCTTCTCATAGAGAAAGTGCTGCACACAGAAGCCCAGTGTGAATGAGTTAGTGAATGTGAAACTGTTCTGAAAAGCCTGTCTAATCAAACTGAAAAGCTCTAAATGAACACAAACCATTTACCATCTCATTATGAGGCTGAGACCACGATGAGACGTCCGACCTTCTGTTACTGTCGCTCAGTTGAATTCTACAGAAACCTTGAGTCAGTGAAAACACTCTTGGTGTTTTGTTTTTTAAGAGAATAAAGATTTAATTCTGAAAACTTAGAGGACGCTTTATTTTGGCAGTCTGTGGGCGTGGCGACAGGCGTGGTCTCAGACGTCTGATTTGCAGCGTTCTTAGAATAAATACAGAAGAGACGTGTGTGTCAGTGGAGCCTTCAGCCAATCAGAGCAGGGCTGTGTCCTGCAGCTGGAGGAGAACAACTGCATCTGACTGGACCCCCCCCATGTTTTAAGGTCATGTGACCATGTGAGGTTTTGCAGCACTTGAGGAAGTCGTGATGGATGCATTGTGTTAAGACCAGCGGCATCACGTTAATTAATCAAGTGTTTGTCCTCCAACCAGAAGGTTGGTGGTTCAATCCCTCAGTCTTCCCCTGTGAATGCCGAAGTGTCCTTGGGCAAGATACTGAGCCCCTCAATGATCCTCATAGATGTTGAATGCACTACTTGTAAGTCGCTTTGGATGATGTGATGTAACGCACCTGATATCATTTGCCCCTCCCTTCCCTTCCCAGGTCCCTCCTCCTCTTCCAGTCCCAGCTTGTTGACAAAGGGTCTCTCTCTGGAGCCGTCTTGCTCACCGTGCGGCCACCAGGGGGCGCTGGATGCTGACGTTTCTGAGCAGCTGAGCTCAGAGTCGGGCCCTGGCTCCTCCTCCTCAGGCCCCGCCCCCCTGGATGGAGGGGCACCGCTCACAGAGCGCTGTGGCCTCTTGCTGGTCAACGACACGGGGCCACCGGAGCTGCCAGCTACAACGCTAGCCCCCCCGAGCAGGAGCCGGCCCCCGCTGCCGGGGCCCAAACCTCAGGGTGACAAACTTTACTTTCATTTGTATTTGAATAGAAAACACTAAAGACATCACTAACTGACCTCTGACCCTACCCTTAACAGTCCCCCCAAAGCCCCCCCCACCTACAGCAGACAGCTTCGTCAAGGCCACGCCTCAAGACTCCGGAGAAGCCCCTCCCACCTCCTCCACCATATAGACCCCTCCCAGTAGACCCCAGGGGGGGACGGACTCCACCCACCCGTGTTGAGGGCACCGCCTCCCCCAGCTGTGTCCTGTCACTTATCGAGAAGTTTGAACGGTGAGTTCTGATTGGTCCAGAGGAGGTGTGATTTTGGCGTTTTAGATTTTATTGTTTTATTATTATGTTTATTATTGTATGTTATTTGTCTACTGTTGTTTATTGTTGTGTGGTTATTGTTTGATAATCATTATTATTATTTGTTTGTTCACAGCGAGCAGATCATCGTTGTCCCTGACATCACCGGGGGGGCTCTGTGTCCCCGAATAACTGACCCCTCCTCCTCTCGACCTTCATCACCTCCATCATCAGCCCCCGCCCCTCCCCCACCAGGGGGGGGAGCCGCCCTCTGAGGTTGAAGGTCATGATGATGTGAGAGTGGAGGATGAGGTGGGTGAACTACGTAATGATGACGATGATGACGAAGATGATGAAGAGCTGGCGGCGGCGTGTGGTAATGACATCCATCAGAAGCGTCTGTCTATGGAGTCGGGCTACAGCGCCTCAGAGAAACACCTGGAGGACGAGGTGGTTGCTGTGGAGATGAGGGAGCAGCAGCAGCCGCCGCTTCTGGACCAATCAGAGCTTCCGTCAGAGCGTCTGTCGCTGCCCTCCTCACAGACAGACGGGAAGCTGGCCAATCGGGACAGTGGGATCGACAGCATCAGCTCGCCATCGCATAGCGAGGAGCTGTGCTTCGCCAGTGGTGAGGAAGGGGGAGTGGTTTTTCCCTGCAGCCCCGCCCTCCTCCCTCGCCTCTCCAGCTCGTCCTCATATGCTGGGGAGGGTGAGGGGGAGGAGCTGGGGGCGAGGGGGGTGGCGAGGAGGAGGAGGGACTTCTCTGAGGAGGGAGACAGTGACCTGGAGGAGGAAGAGGAGGCGGAGCTAACGCTGGTGCTGGCCCCTCCCAAAACAGACAGGCAGGACTCTGCTGAGGTGAGACGCCTTCACTGACCCCGACAACCACAGGAAAATTATTATTATTATTATTATAAAGCTTTTAGTATTATTTTAAGGAGAAGTTTTCTGACCTGATGTCGACTCACATGATTGGTTGGTTAACGAGCTAACTGCTAACATCAAAGGTTTTGATAAAGCTGATAAAGTGTGTGTGTGTGTGTGTGTGTGTGTCTGTGTGTGTCTGTGTGTGTCTGTCCAGATGTCCGTCCAGCAGAGGGTCTTCAACATCGCCAATGAGCTGCTGCACACTGAGATCGCCTACGTCTCCAAGCTCCACCTCCTGGACCAGGTCAGTCCGCTGAACCCAAACCACCTCGCATAGTCTTTGTCATTGTGTCACATCATTGGTTCGGTTTCTGTTGCCGTAGAAACGCAGTTTGATATTACAATCCTCTCCTCCAGAGGGGTTGAAAGGAGTGGCACAGCGCCCCCTGGGGAAGTTAGTTGGATTAAATGAATTTGCTCATCATGTTCACTCCCCTCGGGCTCCCCCTGCAGGTCTTCTGTGCCAGACTCCTGGAGGAGGCTCGCTCTCGCTCCTCCTTCCCCTGTGACGTTATTCAGGGAATCTTCTCCAACATCTGCTCCATCTACTGCTTCCATCACCAGTTCCTGCTGCCAGCGCTACAGAAACGGATGGAGGAGTGGTGAGGAAGACTCTCTCCTCATCTTCATCCTCTTCTCCTGGCTCTGCTCCTCAGGACTGATTCTGACTTTGTTCCTCCTTTGTGTTCAGGGACTCAAACCCACGTATCGGGGACATCCTGCAGAAGCTGGCTCCCTTCATGAAGATGTACGGAGAGTATGTGAAGAACTTTGACCGGGCCATGGAGCTTGTGAACACCTGGATGGAAAGATCGACTCAGTTTAAAACCATCATCCAGGAAATCCAGGTGCAGATCCGTGCTGCCGCTGTGCTTCACTGGTCCTGTTGTCGTAGCGTGTGTTGTTGTGTGAAACTGTGTGTTTGTTGTGTTTGTGCAGAGGGAGGATCGCTGTGGGAACTTGACGCTTCAGCATCACATGCTGGAGCCGGTTCAGAGGATTCCTCGCTACGAGCTGCTGCTCAAAGATTATCTCCGCCGACTGCCAGAGGATGCCCCGGACCACAGGGACGCTCAGAGTACGTGAAACAAACGCACCCCAACAGCAACGTGGAGACAGAGATGCTAGCATTAGCTATCATCAGCTAATGATCAGTGGAGCTCCCAGTCACCTTGTTTCTCTCCACAGAGTCTCTGGAGCTGATCGCCACGGCAGCCGAACACTCCAACGCCGCCATCAGTAAGATGGTGAGAGTTTTATACAGTAGTGACTCCGGAGGTCGTGACCCCTCACTCATTAACCTCCTGAAGCTCATCACAAACAGCTGCTGCTTCTTGCTTCTGACCTGGTCTGTCTCCCCAGGAGCGAATGAGGAAGCTGCTGAAGGTGTACGAGCTCCTGGGAGGAGAAGAAGACATCGTGAACCCGACTAACGAGCTGATCAAAGAAGGATACATCCTCAAACTGTCCAACAAGAACGGGACCACGCAGGACCGATACCTCATCCTGGTTCGCTTCTGTCCTCTGTCTCCTGCACTGGTTTACAGGATGGTACCATGGAGACAGTATCATGTGACATGTGTCTCTCTCTGCAGTTTAATGATAGGCTGCTGTACTGCGTCCCAAAGCTGCGTCTGATTGGTCAGAAGTATGGAGTCCGTGCTCGCATTGACGTGGACGGTATGGAGGTGAGACAATAACACCTGCAGCAGGTTGTAGAGGGGGGGTGGTGTTGTGTTTGTAGGAGTGGTTCATTGGGGATTCCGTGGGCCTGATGTTACTGTTCCCCAGCTGAAGGAGCCCAGCGGAGCTGCAGTTCCCAGGACGTTCCTGGTTTGTGGAAAGCAGAGATCACTGGAGCTTCAGGCCAGGTACGATCACATTGAGTCTCAGGACTCCTTCACACCTGGTTTCCTCAGACCTTCAGACTTCTGTGTGAAATGTTCCTCAGACCAGGGTCTGACCAAAAGAGGTGGTCTGGGTCCAGATCAAACTGAACCTTGGTTCCTTTAGGTTTACAGTGTTCGCTCCCTGAATTAAAATGTGAAACCAAAACAAAAGAAACAATGGAACAAAGACATGAAGCTGGTTCGGATGTTTCTGACTCATTCTCTGTTTGTCTCTGCAGGACAGAGGAAGACAAGAAAGACTGGATCCAGGTAAACTCAGTGATGTCAGGGCTGTTTAATTCCTCATGTTTACATGTGTCCAGTAAAAACACAAAATGTGTGTGTGTGTGTGTGTGTGTTTTCAGGCCATCCAGGCCACCATCCAGAGACACGAGCAGACGATGGAGAGCTTCAGACATTTGAACTGTTCACTACGAGAGGATGAGTCCGAACCACCTCACTCCCCGGTAACACACACACGTACACACACGCATGCATGCACGCACACAAACATGTATACACGCACATACACACACAGATATGCTCACTGCTGACTGTGTTTGTGTTCTTCAGAGTTGTGTGGAGCTGGGGAAACGAGCTCCGACTCCGATCAGAGAGAAGGAAGTGACTCTGTGTATGAAGTGCCAGGAGCCATTCAACTCCATCACCAAGAGACGCCACCACTGTAAAGCCTGCGGACACGTACGTGCACCGCTCCATCACTACACCACCAGAGACTCAGAGTCCGCTCCACCTAGTTCTGTCAGGTTCATCCAGGACAAGGACAAAATAACAAAAACAGGAAGTAAAACTACAACCTGAATCAGTAAATTCAGTCTAGGCAGGAAGTTACAGGGGGACAGATCACACTGTGACACATCTGATCTTTGTTTCCATAACAACCACAGACATGCAGCAACAATCACCTGTTGTCCGTTTGTCTCTGTTGAAACCAGGTGGTTTGTGGGAAATGTTCGGAGTTTCGTGCTCGTCTGTCGTACGACAACAATCGCACAAATCGAGTGTGTGTCGACTGCTACGCCGCCCTGGTGGGAGTGTTGCCGTCGCCCGCCACGCTGACCAGCAGCATCCAGAGGAGGCGCTCCATCCTGGAGGTTAGTGTGATGTCACTGTGACGTCACCATAAAACCGACTCCTCAGAAAAACACAAGTCAATGACGGATCCACAAAGCATTGAGTGCGTCTGTGTTGTTTCCATAGAAACAGGCCTCGCTGGCGGCAGAGAACAGTGTGATCTGTAGTTTCCTCCACCACATGGAGAAAGGGGGGGGGCGGGGCTGGCAGAAGGCCTGGTTCGTCATCCCTGAGAACGAGCCGCTGGTGCTCTACATCTACGGAGCGCCGCAGGTACGTGACCATCACAACACACACTGGACAGACAGTAACTATGGCAACACTGAAACTGGTCTTGCCCTTTATTCTCTGTGTGTTGGCCGATGTTCTAGAACCCATGATTCTGTTTCTGTGGTTTCCAACAGGACGTGAAGGCGCAGCGCAGCGTTCCTCTGATTGGCTTCGAGGTCTCTCTACCGGAGTCATGTGACCGCCTAGAGAGACGCCACACCTTCAAGATCTCCCAGAGTCACCTGACCCTGTACTTCTGCGCTGAGGGGGAGGAGCTACAGCGGCGATGGATGGACGTCTTGTCTCGGGCTGGGAGGGGGGAGGAGCATCAGCTCCACCACCCAATTGTGGAGAGTCTGGAGGAAGAGGGGGAGGAGCTAGTAGCTGCAGCAGAGGGCGAGAACACGTGATTCTATCAGTCGAGAAATGATGGAAATTAAGAAGGCGTGGTCTTTAGATGGTGATGAATCCTGATTGGAAACCAGAACAAGCCAGTGCACACAGTCACTGGTACACACACACACACACACACACACACACACGCACACACACACACACACACACACACACACACACACACACACACACACACACACACACACACACACACACACACACACACACTCTGTATATTTAAAGTTGCGTGCTTCGTCTGCATGATTCCTTCCTGCTGTCAACACAAGATGGCGTCGCTCTCTCTCTCTCTCCTCCTCCTCCTTTCATCTGTGAGGCGAGGTGGGTGGAGCCTCTGGTTACATAGGTAGCTTTTATAAATGTGGTCATAGTAAACTCCTCCCTCTGTTTTTATACTACACCTCCCATGAGCCCCAGCTGCTGTTTCTATGGAGATGCCTCCACCCAGAGTTGTGCCGTCACCGTTGTGTCATCTTCAGGAAACTGACCCAAATTTCCAAAGTTTTTTTAAATACCTGAATTTATCCAATGAGCTCATGGCAACAGGAGTCTGGAGCTCTCTGATTGGATGTTTGTTGTGACGTCCAGTTTTCAGAAGGCTACTGTGAGTTACTGTTAATTTATCTAATTTAATTTATCGTATAATTTAACGTATTTAACGTTTCTCTGGAGCGGCAAAGGTCCAACGGTTTCCAGAAAATTAAAATGGACTCGAGTGGTGGAAGCAGTGTCCACTCACCTCCATGTGGCCACGCACAGTACTGCACCTAAAAACCTGTTCAGTCAGAGCAGTCCTCCTGCTGGTGGATCAGGGTACTGCAACTAAAAGTACATAAAGACATGTTGAATAATAATGATTTGACACAACCTGCAACAAGTTAATTAATTACAACATTGCTGCATTACAAACTTTTAATACATAGAATATAAAATAAATATAAACTTCCACAGAGCAAGAAAAGATTGGAAATATATGATCTAAGAGCCCAGTTATTTGAAGAAGTTCAAATTTGAAGAGGTTTTTATATATATATATATATATATATATATATGTTTATGAGAGAACACAGATAGGTTTACAGATCTGATTGTCTAACATTATGACTTGTAACATTGGAAGTGACCTGAGGTTCTTACGCTCTTTGAAGTAAGAGATGATAAGTTTCTTCAGCATTTAAAAAAAAATATGATGGTGGTTAAAGATCTTTCACTTTTTTATCCAGATTTTCCCCTTCGTGATGTCACTAATCCAAAACTACACTTCCCTGCAGCCTCAGCTCTGTGGCTGCTCTGCTCTCTGCAGGTCAAGCATGGTACTGCAGGTTGTTACACTTCCCTGAAGAAACCTCCCACATCATGTAGTAAAATAAAAAAATACAGCTTTATTAATTCACACTTTAAAAATTGAAGATATTCTCTCATTATTACATGTTAATAATGTTATATATCATATGACATCATGTAACATGCAATGCTTCAAATAGATTTGATCCAAAAAATATGAAAAGTGAGAATTGATGAAATTATTTGACGATATGAGAAAATATGATCACGTTGTTTTCAGTCTTATATTTTTACATATTTATTGATTTTGATTCACCTTCACATGTCAGATAATCAGATATTCTTAATTATACAGTATTAAATATTCCATAATATATTTATGTTACATTATTACTTTAATTCCATTAAAAAAGATAGAATTCAATGAAATAACATTTTTACATTTTGTATCTGATGATAACTATTTAAGAGTATTACACGCCTCCTCTTTCAAATGGCCAGATGACAAAGTAATGAATTATTGATAACTAGTAACTGAAGATGAACGCCTCAGTCTGCTGCCCCTGCAGGACACTGATGCAGGTGCAGATGTTGTAGGAGTTGGATGTAAAGTATCGGTGGAATTTTAAAGACTTGAACCAAACTGGACTCTGAACCATGAACTCTTGTTTCCTGGATTTCCAGCGTTTAGACGGAGCCGACATGAACGGACTCGTCTGGTTGCAGCATTTCTTTTGGACAAAGTGTTTTGATAGTGAAAAAAGTGAATATTGTTAATATTGTTCTTGTGATTCTGAAGAATCTGAGTGAAAAGACGAAACTTCTCGTTGGATATTTCTGTGTTATGAGTCGGGTTGTGTTTGATGTTTGCTTGATGCAAGAAGAAATCTAAGACTAAAGTTTTTGTAAATATAATTTATTTTCTTGTGACCCTGCCCCACCCTGGTCATGTGACTGTGTTAATGTCAAAGGTCACAGCCAGAGCCCTGCGGCGGCCATGTTGGCTCCACAGGTGAGATTAACAGGGTAAAGGTTAAAGGAACGATTTGACATTTTGATAAAGTCCCTGGGTCTCTGTTATTTTACGTTTCATCTCTGTCCCTCTTCAGATGGGTCCGGGACCGGGTTAGCTTAGCTTAGCATCAATACTGAAAGCAGCCATTTAACAAAAGATGTCGAAAGATCAGGTGAAAATATGGGATTGTTTTAGTAAAAAATTTGCTAACACAGCTGAAGGCATCAAAGCTGTTAAATGCTCTAATAACACTTATAATGATAATCTGTGGTTAGCCTGTTAACTTTAACTGTGGGAGAAACCGGATGATTTCATAAGTTCACCTTTCACATGCTAACACAACTTAAATTTAAATCCTAAAATCAAACCCAAATCAGAAAATACCAGCAGTGACTTTACCCCCATAGACAGAGCTAGGCTAACAGTTACCCCCTGCTTCCAGTCTTTGTGCTAAGCTAGGATAACACATGTTTCTGTGATTTCCATCTGAAACCAGTGACTCAATAAAATGGTGAATTCTTCCTGAGTCGCTGTGGTGCTCAGTCTGTACGCAGCTCTGGTTGTCGTTAGCGTGTTCTTGGTATGTAACGAGGACCCGGTGGCGTGTTGTCCTCTCCGCCCTCAGTGGAAGGAAACGGCCTCTGACTCGTCCTCCGAGTCGTCATCAGGTGAAAATCTTTCCATCTGATTTGAGCAATCGATGTTTGTTATAGTTGAACTTTTTACTGTTGCTAGAAACATTTGTAGACCGGTCCCATTTCTGACCGGTCCTAACCGGTTCTAAACAGTTCTAACTGGCCTTGACCGGCTCTAAATGGTCCTCACTAATTCAAACTGGTCCTGAATCGTTCGAACTGGTCCTGACTGGTCCCAATTGGTTCTAATGAGTTCAAACTGGCCTTGACAGGCTCTAAACAGTTCTGACTGGTTCTAACTGGTTTAAGCTGGTCGTGTTGATGACACAGCAGATTTTCTCTACATGTATTTGAATTTGTTGATTTTTCAGGTGAAGTTGTTGGTTCAAACTCTTCATCACATCTATGTTAAGTTTTTAATTGTTTGTCGTGTTTGTTTCTGAACATGACCTCAGTCAGTTTCTCTCAGTTCTACTCGATGAAAGAGATGATGAATAATTTATTATTAAATGAGGGACTTTTTTTAAATTCCAGCTTTGTGGGTAATTTAGCAAAAAGTTTAGATTTGCTCAAATGTTTTCCCGTTACCACAAGCTAGCATTAGCTTCTGGTCAAAACAACTTGCTCTCAGTAAATTGTTAAAGTGACGATGATGTGGTGATGAAAATGATGATGATGATGATGATGATGATGATGATGATGATGATGATGATGAAAATGAGATGATGATGAAAATGTCGTTGGTTTGTTTTTCATGTTTTTGATTTGTTACTTCCTGGTCGACCTGATGCTGGTGACGCTGTTTGTCCGTCGCTGTGATCAACATCAGTCTCCATCTTCTCAGACCATGTGAGTGTGGGACTTCCTGTTCCTGTCAGAAGCTGCTGTTAAACAACCACAGGCATGAAGCAGCCGCCGTCACCACGGAGACCATCCGAACAGGCTGAGACATGCATGAAACTGTCACTGTTCATATGTTGGCATGTGAAATAGAAACCTTAACAAACCTAAATCTACATGCGTCTAATACGGCCGTCAAAGAACCAATCAGAGGTGACTAGGGGGTGATGTCATGTAATTGAATGGCATCTTTTTTTGTGACCAGAGCGCTCCCCCCACTGACTTCTCGTTAGAGGAACTGGGGGTTTCTGGAGCAGCATGTTACCATGGTGACCTCCAGGTTCCCTGAGCCTCATTCTCCCATGCTGGTTTCACTGTTGTCATAGCAACCACTAGACTTATTGATAGTTACCATGACAACAGTATCACCAGCACCTCTCTTTTCTCTCTGTGGGTGTAACAGCAGCATGTTTGTGGACTCTTCGTCTTCCTGTTGTACTTCTGGTACCTAGTTATCATTGATTATTGATTATGGATTGATTGCAGGTTATTGGTTAGTGGCCGGCCACTACCTTCCATTCTGTCCACGTCTGTTTCCC
>CM076725.1:24362661-24420161 GCA_038501795.1 Pseudopleuronectes americanus | reverse complement strand
TGTGTGTGTGTGTGTGTGTGTGTGTGTGTGTGTGTGTGTGTGTGTGTGTGTGTGTGTGTGTGTGTGTGTGTGTGTGTGTGTGTGTGTGTGTGTGTGTGTGTGTGTGTGTGTGTGTGTGTGTGTGTGTGTGTGTGTGTGTGTGTGTGTCAGGCAGATAATGAAACACTGGGAGGGTTTTTAGTTTTTTTCTTAAAGAGACGTTTCCTCATTTTTCAACAGTCGAGCAAAGAGAAAGGGAAGCTGCTCTGCTGCTCTGCTGCTCTGCTGCTCTGCTGCTGACTGTGTGTGACAGTGTGTGTGTGTGTGTGTTACTGAGTGCATGTATTCATGTGTGTATGTCTGTGAATGTGTGTTGGTGTGAAATCAAAGATGAGGATTTTAGTTTTACTGCCAGACCATGAGAAGAGGAGGATTAAATCTGAGGTAAAATGTTTGTCTTGTTGTTTCAGGTCATTTTGAGCTGTGACCTCTGACCTCTCTGGAGAGGAGAGGAGTTAAATAACGTGTCGTCAGCACAACGTGTTATATAAAGTGATCAGAGTTGTACTGACGGTTACAGGATGTAATTGGATCAATATTATTGATGCATTAACGTGTGAACAGTAACAGCTGAATGTAACAGACGAGTCAAACCAGAACGATATAGACATGTTTTATTTTCAGTTTAAACTCTGACTCCTCTGTCACACAAACATTTATTATGGAAATGAAAAACTGCCCCACAGAGAGTAACTGGAGAAAAGGCTTCAGTTTTATCTTTTCTTACTCGCAGTGTTATCTATTCAGAGTATCCAGCCTCACCCATTTTCATACTTTATTCTTTTAAGTCTTTGTTATTGTAACTTTGGAGAAATATCCTGCACAAGAATTTCCTTCAAGATCAATAAAGTTATTTTCTTACTTTAAAACTGAGGCTGACAGAAATTAGGATTTAAACTTTTTAGACTCAGTGATTAAGCGTCTTCAATTTATGTATTTAGACAAAACTGTAACGCAGAGAGAAACTTTCAGTTAACAGATTGTTCGCTGCCACGTTCGCCGGCAGAAGAGTTAACATGACGCTGTTTAAATCGTAATCACATGGTGGCGCCAGAGAGCGGGGCAGAGGAGCGGAGACATAGTTTTTCAATTTGATTAAAATGTTTCCAATTTTTGACACACTTTCAGTATGTTAATCATTTATTATGGTTTATTGACTTACAGAACTTTTTCATTGATGTTGTACAGATTTTAGAGACACTGCAGGAACATTTCTACTGCAGAGGTCAGAGGATTAATAAGTAGATCAATGAAACATCCACTCACAATAAATAATCTAAGTATGCGATGTAAAAATGGCTAGCCGAAATCCAGAAGCACTGAGATGTCTATGTGTTTGTACTAAATTCATTTTTATCATGATGTTTTCCTCGAGTCAGACGGAAACTGTGGTTTCCCTGTAAGTCCTGTTCAGTGTGTGTGTGTATGTGTGTGTGTGTGAGTGAGTGTGTGTGTGTGTGTGTGTGTGTGTGTGTGTGTGTGTGTGTATGCGTGTGTGAGCAGGACGCAGCTCTTATCATTTCTTGTTCGATCAGCAGATTCCATTGAGCAACATGAACTGACCTCAGATCAGAGCTGCTTCACATAGAACTGCTCTGAAAACAGTTTGGATTTTAAAGCCACATTCTGACGACAGTGACATTATTTGTTTTTATGATGATTCTTAAAAAAAACTGAAAAGTCTGATGAACGGATCACATGAGAATTACACGACAGCATTTCTTCTCTCAGCTGATTGGACGGATTTCATTCCAATAACAAAATTCTGTATTTCAGAGCCGTTGATTCTGTGTTTTGATTGGTCGTTTCAGCTGCCTGTCTCTGGGACGATGCTGGACGTTTACAGCAGCAACGGAGGGATGGCCACGCCTGCCATCACCGTTAGCAACAGTTGCCCGGCTGAGCTTCACGCCATCAAGACCGAGCTGATCGGTGAGTCACCGACGCCGTGAAGCGGCGAATTCTGCTCAGTTTATCTCATTGGACAGTACAAGTGAGTAGAGCTGGGTCCTGATTGGCTCACATCAGTTCTGATGTTACAGCTTGGAGAGTGAAGCCCCTCCCCCCGTGTTTCCCTGTTTTCTGCTGCAAAATCAGTTCTTCTTCATTTTGATGAGTCAACACCACGACTTCCTGTGGATGAACAACACACACACACACACACACTCAGCATCCAGTCGTATTTTTCCACATCATCAGTTCCCACTTCCTGTTCAGACAACACGAATGTCTTCCTCGACAGAAACAGTAGTTTGTCATTTTCAAGTTACTGGGACTGAACTTTTAAAAATCTTCTCTCATGAAAACAACATTACAAACTGAATAAATTCACTGACGTCTTACATGTAAACATATTATTACACATCAATGTAGAAACTGTAGCTTAATATAACTAAAGTTCCACCAATTAGTGTTTTCCTGGCCCTTGTGTCTTCGGGTCTTCATCAACATGGACTCATGTAAAACTCTCATTATTGTTGCTTCTGAAACTTCATGTAAAAAGATTTCCTCACATTCCAACCGGCTGCCTCATTCTGTCCAAGGTCATTCATCCACATTTCATTTCTCCACACATGTGAATGTTTCTTTTCTCCTCACCGGCGACACCCGGTGGCTGCAGGCATGAAGTGTTCAGGTTGTCTTGTTCTCGTGAACTCGATATGTCAGGAAAACCTGGAGGGAGCGATCATTCTAATTTAAATATGTTTAACTCTGTTGTTTTAGATGTGGAGACAAAAACTCTGGTCAAAGAGAGACAGAAGAAGGACAACCACAACCTCAGTGAGTTCTGATGAGCACTGCAATCAAGACTGAAAGATAATAATGATAATAATAATTATATATTGATAATATGATGATATTGATAATATTGATAATATTGATATTGTTTCTGCTTCAGTCGAGAGGAGGAGGAGGTTCAACATCAACGACCGCATCAAAGAACTCGGAGCGCTGATCCCCAAGTCCACCGACCTGTCAGTAAACACTTAACAAACAACATGTATGTCTAACTGTGCTCGTTGGTGCTGTGTGTTAACGAGGCGTGGCCTGTGATTGGCTGATCAGGGAGATGAGGTGGAACAAAGGGACCATCCTGAGGGCGTCGGTGGATTACATCCGCAAAATGCAGAAAGAACAGCAGAGGGCGCGAGAGCTGGAGGAGAGACAGAGGAGGCTGGAGAACGCCAACCACTCGCTGCTGCTCCGCATACAGGTGAGGAGGGGGAGGAGCTTCACCGTGTATTTATCCTTCTGTTTCTTTCTGCACCAATCGAGAGGAGGATGTGACGTGAGATCAGATCTCATTGGGTTAATGCCAGGTGTGAATGAGATCAGGATAGAAACGCATTATAGTGGTGCAGGTGTGAACAGCTGGATACAGATGTGTTTGACTGGTGCAGGTGTGAAAGGGGTCTCTGACCTTTGAGCGCTGACGTGAATAATCTTCTTTTGTAGGAGCTGGAGCTCCAGGCTCGTCTCCATGGCCTCACCTCCTCCTCTTCCTCGCCTCCCCCCGCCTCCTCCTCTTCTACTCTTCTTTCCCCCACTCTACCTCACCCCTTCTCCTCCCTGGTGCCTCCCTCCCTGGATCTGGACGCCCTGAGCTTTGTGGAGCTGGACGAGCCTCGGGGAGCCTCCACTGTCTTCTCTGCTGACCTGATGGCGGACGTGGGGCTGACGGAGCTCCACAGCCTGGGAGACATCCTGATGCAGGAGGGGGGAGGAAGGGGAGGGGGGGTGATGTCTGACCCCCTGCTGTCCTGTGGAGCCTCTAAGAGCAGCAGCAGGAGGAGCAGCTGGAGCATGGACGAGGACCTCTGATGACATCATCACGTACGCAAGGATCTTATTGGCCAGAGGCGGGACTCAGACCAGAGATTATCATCTTTTAATAGAAATAGTATTCATCAAAATGAACTGAATATAAAAGTGATGTCACAGGGAGCAAATGTGTCCTACAGAGTAACCATAGTAACCAATGTGAGCCTGTCAGTTTCCCACAGGGGTTCCCATGGTAACTGTTCTCTCTCTCTCTCTCTGTTTGTGTGTGTGTGTGTGTGAGAAACATTGTCGCTATGATATCACTTAGCCATGGTAACTACTGTGTCTTCCAGTGCTCCCATTGTCACCAGTGTCACCATGGCGACAGCTCTGCTGTTTCATCCTCGTCAACATCAGCCCAGAAACAGACCAGAAGCAAATCGTCCATACTGAATTAACTCGCAGCTGATTGGTCAGAATAGCAGCAGCTGATCAATAACTGCTTCATAACAGTTAAAATTATCTATATATAGATATTAAGCTCTATATATATTTTTTGTACAAATGGATTCCCCCCCTCCCCCCGAAAAATATTTTAAAGTGGTTCTATGTAAATGTTTACTACATAGCTGATATTAGCTAACGTTAGCATTTGCAGCTCACCAAGTTCTGGTGAAGTGTTTTCTTCCACTGAAGTTAGCATGCTAACCAGCTAGCTGCAACCCGTCTGCTGCTCCGAGGACGCGTTATGACTTTAAACACAATAATGGCTGAAGTACACAGCTAACGCTATCATTAGCTTTGTGCTGATGTCATTCACAATCTTTCACATGTGGCACAGATTCCTGTAGCCACGCCTCCATCTATGACATCATAGCAGGTATCTCACCTGTTCACGACTCACAGGTGAGATAGTCAGGCTACTGCTGTAGAATCTGTTCGGGTCTCAGTCAAAGAAATATTACACATATATGACAGCAGAGTTCATTCTGGAGAGAAGCTTTATCCTCATTTATAATGTCCAATGTACAGAATTAGTTTTATAAAATCAACTTTATCAACTCATTTAACATTAAATAGATCAAAAGTCTCGATATTTGTTGACATTTAGTAAAATAAAAGCAGCTAAATTGGCTCTTTGAACCCAGTGATGTTCCAGAACAGAGATCCAGCCACAGTTACCATAGTAACGACAGCTCCATGAAGAAGGGATTCTTTTCATTTTTAATGTAAATGTCTGTAATCTCAGTTTTTATAGATCAAGCTTTTATACCGAAATAAATTCATGACATTCCTGGTGGTTGTGTCTGTGTGTTTCCTCAGGCAGATTACAACTCTTCAGTTTGAACACCAGGGGGCAGTATCAGCACTCAAAAGCTTAAATGAGTCTTTTTCCTTCATGTTTCTGATCACGACATTTCAGAATCACCTCTGTCTGTGATACTGGGTCTGTGCTGCGTGTGGTTGTGTTCGTCTCTTTGATGTTGCCCGTCCCGGAGGTCAGAGGTCAGGTGGAGTTGTCATCACAGTGATTTCCTGTTTCCTGTTTGGATGTCCTGGCACATAGCTTCAACAAACATGCGCTTCCTGTCCCAGCAGGACCCACTTCCTGTCCCACCCAGCTCCACCCCCCCCATGAGCTGTCAGTCAGGTTTACTTCTGTCGTCGCTCAGAGCTGCACATGGAATCCATAAGTAGTAGTCTGAGAGTAATCTGATTACATGTACTCATGTTACACTGGCACATGTTGATCTTCACATTGTAGCTTTAACTTTTGTCGTCATGATAATAAGAATCATTTAAAACATGAGGAAGTCAAAGTGACTTTGAGGACGTGGGTCCACACGGAGACGCCATCACAGTCTCCTTCATGTCCACCAGGTGACATGAAGATCAGAGTTATGATGTCATAAGTCCTCCTGGTCTGGTTCAGTGTCTGTGACCTCATCTTGCAGGCTGCCTCTGATTGGCTGGTCTACGAGGGGAAGCAGAGGGAGCAGCACTCCAGACAGATGTCCATGCAGTCGGACGAGCCACAGCAGTCCTCCAGGATCCCACAGTCCAGCACGGCTTGACAGGCGTCCTCCGAACAGGCCGCCTCCCCCGCCGCCTCCACGCAGCAGCAGCAGCAACCATCAGCGGCGCTGCAGCACCCGGCCCCGCCCACTCCGCATGCTAGACACTCCCCCACCGCAAAACACATGGACATCATCTCGCAGAACAGACAGGCCAGGAGACAGTGAACACAGCAATCTGTAGAGAGAGAGACAGGCCAGGGGACAGTGAACACAGCAATCTGTAGAGACAGAGAGAGACAGACAGACCAGGGGACAGTGAACACATCAGTCTGTAGAGACGGAGACAGACAGAGACAGACAGACCAGGGGACAGTGAACACAGCAATCTGTAGAGACAGAGACAGGCCAGGGGACAGTGAACACATCAGTCTGTAGAGACGGAGACAGACAGAGACAGACCAGGGGACAGTGAACACATCAGTCTGTAGAGACGGAGAGAGACAGACAGACCAGGGGACAGTGAACACATCAGTCTGTAGAGAGAGAGACAGACCAGGAGACAGTGAACACATCAGTCTGTAGAGACGGAGACAGACAGAGACAGACAGACCAGGGGACAGTGAACACAGCAATCTGTAGAGACAGAGACAGACAGAGACAGACCAGGGGACAGTGAACACATCAGTCTGTAGAGACAGAGACAGACAGAGACAGACCAGGGGACAGGGAACACATCAGTCTGTAGAGACAGACAGACAGAGACAGACCAGGGGACAGTGAACACATCAGTCTGTAGAGACAGAGACAGACAGAGACAGACCAGGGGACAGTGAACACATCAGTCTGTAGAGACGGAGACAGACAGAGACAGACCAGGGGACAGGGAACACATCAGTCTGTAGAGACAGACAGAGACAGACCAGGGGACAGTGAACACAGCAGTTGATGTTTGAACAGGAGCCAGATGAGCAGGAGGGAGGAGTCGACAGACTGTGAGTGTCTGACAGAGATAAACAGAACGTCCAGAAGATAAACTGACATGCGTCTGTAACTGTCTGTCGTCATCTTGAATTTTCAACAAGATATAAACTGCTGCACATATACTAATATTATTGTTAAAACCTCGATCATTACACTTTACTGCTTCTACATCTGCATCTTCAAACGTGCACCTTTACATGTTAGACACAGTCTCACATCGGTGAGATGAATCCTCTGAATCTCGAAGGTTCCTACGTCTCCTGTGGGAAGTTTGATTTAGTTTTCCTGGCTCATGTTGAAGGTTAAGAACAGAAGATGTTGCACTTGTTAAGTCATAGGAGCTAAACTGTGAATCATTAATATGGGCCGTACAAATAATATGATTGATTGATTGATTCCAGAGCTTTAGTGATGAGGGCCGACCCCGGTGTGGATGAGCTGTAAACAACAACACTGATCTGTCCACAGCAGAGTTTACATGTCAAGTCCGGCCTCCTGCTGCTCTACAGGCTCCGCCTCCTGCTGCCCTTCAGGCTCCGCCCCTCACCTGGATGTCCCCCCATGTTTCTGTTTGAACGAGTCGAACCCGACAACCTGCTGCTGCTGATTCACAAACACCAACTACAGGAAATGTCACTATTTTTCAGAGTTTATGTCTGAAAACATCTTTGTAATAGTAATTACGGATGTTAACATATTACATGTTACCACAGATCAGTGGCCACAGGGGGCGCTGTTGTATGGACACCATTGCCTCTGCTGAGGAATTAGTTTTTCCCTTGGTCAGTTTGTTTTTAAACTAACGTATAAAAACATCGACTGAGTTATTTTCTCGTTGACTCCTTCCACATGCCCAGCGACGATGGCCCGGGTCCTCAGGGCGCCGCAGCAGACCCTGGACCAGTTTCCTGGAGTTAACCACACAACTATAGACTGAAGCTGATTGGCTCACCATCTCCAGCGACCTCCTTGATGTGGGCAGCGTCACTTTTTATGGAGGCGTGGCTTTTAGTGGAGGACAGACGCTTCTGACTGGTGCTCTGATGATGGTGGGGACGATGGTGAGGATGATGAAGGCTGCAGCTGTGTCTGTTATAGCTGGATGATGCAGGAGGAGGAGCACGGACAGGACCAGGAGACACTGATGAGTCGTCCACACCTGAGACACAGAGAGATGACATCACAGATGACATCACAGGTGACATCACAGATGACATCACAAGCGTCATGGCGGATGATGAGGTTACCTTTCTGTTTGCGGGGAGCTGTGATGGGGTGGGAGGGCAGAAGCCGAGAGATATCATTGGTGGAGGAGCTGCCTGTCAAAGAGTCATCGCTGAGGTCATCTTCTGACCTATCAGAAGGAGGGGGCGGGGCCTCCTCTGCGCAGAAAGGATGTTTTAGCGCCTTGTTATCAAATGCGACTCCCAAACAGCCAATCACAAGGCTTTAGATCACACGGTTCGGAAAACTGATTCTATAGTTCTGATTCCTGTTCAGTTACCATAGCGACACGCTCATCTTCATATTTTTATGTATAAATTAATCAGATTGTAAACAAGTAAATTACATTTATTAATAATGAATTCTGAGGATTCTGTGGTCGTCACAGTGAACTTTGAACTCTATCTCGATCTTTCCTGAGCCAGAGGTCAGGTGACCTTCTGTTTGTCCCCTCACGCCATCTTCCTGTGCTTCAGGAAGGAAGTGGATCCAACTGTGTGATGTCATCAGAGACATGATGACATCACGATAACTGTCTCACCTGCGTCTTGATTTGGCAGCGTCCCATTTGCTGTTGGCTGACTCGAGATGCATTCCGATTGGTTTGGGTTATGACTGACTCCGCCCTCTCTAGTGGGGTTGGAGATGTGTGATGTCACTTCCATCCTGCTGATGTAACGTGATCATAAAAAGTAATAAGTGGAAATTAACTGAGTACATTTACTTCACTAGATCCCTTTTATTGTTCTGTGAACTCACGTCAGATCATTTAAATATCAATCAATAAAACAATTGATGAATTTTATCAGCAGCAAATTAGCACATTACATCACAGCATAGTTTATTGTATTACACATGATTAATAATAATGATAATGATGTTAAACACACTATTCTACATCATCAGAACTTAACATCAGTAAAAGTACTTATAATAATATAATTAAAACATTAAAGATAATATCCAGTTGTGATCTACAGCTCTTGACACAAAATAATAATACAATAAATGAATTTACTGTCGCGCTTATTACTCATTAATGTGAGTTAAAGTTTGTCTGACCTGTCTGTCTCTTAAATTAAAGCTAGAAAAAACGAATTGAGTCAGAGTTTCATTAATAAGAAACATTTTCAGAATATATATATATATCAGAAAAAGAATCAGACCTGGTTCTTCTTTCGTTCTTTCTTCTTCTTTGTCTCTTTTCTCTTAATAAACACTTTGCCCGTTTCGTCCGGAGCGTGCGCACATACGTGTAATCGCCTCCTCCTCCGCTTCCTTTAAATACATACACACACACACACACACACACACACACACACACACACACACACACACACACACACACACACACACACACCCATACACACACACGCACACACTCACTCTCTCACACACACACACACACACACACACACACACACACACTCACTCACACACACAAAAAGTCATGGAGTGCGGTGTGTATTTATTATTGTAAATTAATGTAAAAAATGACTTGGAACTAACTGATCGGTTGTGATGATCGATAATGAATTTATTTATCAGTAATGATCAAGAAGAAGAAGAAGTGATGAAGCGGAAGCAGCAGATAAACCTTGTACAGTTATTTGTTATACTTTTAATTTGAAAGAATACAATAGTCACAGACCTGATTCACGTATTTTCTGAACAAATCAATATTTCAGTTTTCATCTGTGCAAATAATAAAGAGCCAAACACGAGAGATGGAATATTCTGGATTATGATTGATTATTATTGATCAGATTATTACTGCATTCTTACTTATGGTGTCACTGACGTGTTTCTGTGTTCCGGTGCTGCCCCCTGTTGCACAGACGGAGAAGTGCAGCAGTGTCAGTCAGGCCTGTAGGTGTCGCGTTATTTCCCGCACAGAGAAGAAGAAGAAGAAGAGAGTGAAGATGAAGATGATGATGATGAAGATGGTGATGAGGAGGGTGAGACAAAGAGTCTCCTGCAGATCTGATGGAAAATAAAAAGGCTCTGAGGGGACAGATGGAGGTGAAGGTCTGACTCTACGTCATCATGGTGAGTGTGACGTCTCCTCTTCCCTGTGATGCACGAGACTAACGGAGTCCGTGAGAGGAGGGTCCGGACCCGCAGACCCGGTCTGAGGGGGTCTGGGTTTGTCGTTAGTGATGTGGTTTCTTATCCGGGTCTCTTGTGCAGAGAAAAATATTTTATTTGTCTGGACCTGTCGAGTTCTCCTCATGAGTCGGATGATCCAGACCCGGTCTGATGGGATCCGGGTCTCTGAAGTCCACTTCTTTGTCCAGCTCAGGTCACGGATCCTGGTCTAATGTGGTCTGGACAGACATAAAAACAATGTAATCGCCCTTTGAGTTTGTAGTTTGTTCTCCTGAGATCTGGACTGCGATCCAGGATCTGTGGTTATCCAGGTAACATCAGGTTTAATACTAATCACCATGGTAACAGATGATGAACCATTAAAGTTAGGGAGCAATGATTGAACTACGGACCAATCAGATCACTGCAGACATGAGGATAAATAAAAACCTCTGATGTTTTATTTAAAATGATCTAAACACTGTTTATTATTTCTCATCATGATAAATGAACATTTGAGTCGGACTGAGCTCGTCACATCTTCACGTCTCCTCCGGTTCAGCAGCAGAAACAGTCTTTTTATCTGCATCACATGTTTATAATAGTTTATTTATCATCAGACAAAATAAACTGAGTTAAAACTTTAATAAAATGACTGTTTATTTAGAGTTAATCTGTAGTTTTTTTACATTAAAGATTGAATTCATATCTACTGCTTCTTTCTTCTCATGTGATCATTGTTTATGTGTCACTTTGGGCAACATCACTTGTGTTTGTAGCTGTTACTGAAGCTACCAGCAGGTGTCACTGTTTCTTCTCATATTAAGAACTTAATGGTTCTGACGATGTTCGTCAGTAACGACTTCTCCTCGGCTTCCAGTGGAGAACCAGTTTCATCTGTTATCAGAACGATGTCAGGTTCAAAGAAAACAGATCCTGGATATGTTGAACTCCCTTCATCTGTTTCATGTTTGTTGTGTTTCAGTCTGAGGAGGTAGCAGCAGAGCGAGGCCCTGAAGAGGAGGAGGGAGGTCGTGAAGATGAAGGTGAAGAGGCAGGAAGAGGAGGAGAACGGGTTGCCTTGGAAACCCGCAACTCCCCTGTTTACTGCGTCTGCAGGAAGACAGACATCAACTGTTTCATGATGTAAATAAAGTTTTTACAAAATGTTTTAAACAACACAAGTGACAAGTTCTTGAAAACTAACCTGTCTCTCTCTCTCTCTCTGTACCTCTCTCTCTCTTTACCTGTCTCTCTCTCTCTGTATGCCTCTCTCTACCTGTCTGTCTCTACCTGTCTCTCCGTCCCTCTCTCTCTCTTTACCTGTCTCTCTCTACCTGTCTGTGTGACAGAGGGTGCGACAGCTGTTCTGAGTGGTTTCATGGAAGCTGTATTGGAGTTTCAGAGAAAGCAGCTAAAGCCATCAGAGTGTGGCACTGTCCGTCCTGCAGAGGTCAGTGTTCTCTCATAACTACCAACGTATCAGTCAGTGTTAGCTTTTAGCTCTGTGTTAGCTGTCAGTTAGCCGTCAGCTGTCAGTTAACCATCAGCTGTCAGTTAACCACATCTGTAAGTTAACCATCATCTGTCAGTTAGCCTTCCGCTGTCAGTTAGCTGTCAGCTGTCAGTCAGCCATCAGCTGTCAGTTAGCCGTCATCTGTCAGTTAGCCGTCAGCTGTCAGTTAACCATCAGCTGTCAGTTAACCGTCATCTGTCAGTTAACCATCATCATTGAGCTTTTCTAGTCTTGATGACCACTCAAAGCGCTTTACACTAGTTTCACATTCACCCATTCACATATTCATACATTGCATCTACATGCAGCACTTTTTATTCTATGGGGGCCATCCAGGGTTCAGCATCTTGCCCAAGGGCACTTCGGCATGCAGATGGTTCAGACTGGGGATCGAACTGCCGACCTTCAGGTTGGAGGACGACCACTCTGCCCCTCAGCCACAGCCTCAGTTAACCGTCAGCTGAATGTTCTGTCTTAGACAGAAACTCGTCTCTGGAGATTAAATACCGTCCGAAGAAGATAAAGGAAAAGGAGGAGAAAGAGGCGGGGCCAGATAGAGACGACACGCTTGAGGCAGATGGAAGCTCCACCCCCCAACCCAAGATGGACAGGAGGAGGAGCTCTCAGGTAACCAAGCAACTGGACTTGTAGGGGACGGGGCCCAGAGGCGACCTGGCCATCGGCCACACAACGACTCTTCTCGGAGCGACGAGTCTTCTCGGGTCACGTGATCTTTCTGTTTCAGATCAAGCGTTCGGCCAGGATGTGTGGGGAGTGTGAGGCCTGCCTGAAGACGGAGGACTGCGCTCAGTGCGACTTCTGCAAAGACATGAAAAAGTTTGGAGGTCCGAACAAAATCCGACAGAAGTGCCGACTCAGGCAGTGTGAGGTCCGAGCGAGGGTGAGTGGTCACATGATTTGAGTTTTTCCTTAACTGAAATCCGGTGTTTTGTCTGTTCCATGTTTTAGCAGATGATGGGTTGTACCATCATGCTTCTTACATTCTGAGCCCTGTGTGAGACAGTACAGGTGCAGGTGTCCTCATGTCATCATACCTGATGCCAGGTTCATGCTCCTCTTTCTGAGCAGAAGATGCTTCGGGTCCGAGACGAGGAGATGGCTCGGAGCGGCGCCAGGGGGCGGAGCCTTTTGAGGACAGGGTCAGGTCATCAGACAGAGGATGATGAGGATGATGAGGAAGAAGATGAGGTTTTCAGCGAGAGTGAGCTGGAGCTGTACGAGCAGTACAGAGCTGCCGGATACAGAGACCTGGTCAGTGAGCGTCTCTGACCAATCAACTCTCAGAACAGCCACTTCCTGTCGATTGATGCGTCTTCCTGTTGCAGGTGTGGCACAGCGAGGACGAAGACACTCAGTCGGACTCTCCGAGGAAGAAGGCGGTGAAGGTGAAACACGTGAAGAGGCAAGAGAAGAAGACGGAGAAAAAGGTGAGGACGTCATTTAGTCCTCTTATGATGTCACTGATGATGTCACTAACACTCCCATCCTGTCCTGTAGAAGACTGTGTCGGTTCCTAAAGAGGAGGTGAAGCCGCGGCGCCACAAAGCGAAGCAGCGGCACAGGGAGCGCGTGCGGCACAGCGAGCGAGCCGTAGAGGGCGGGGTCAAAGAGGTGGGCGGGTCCGTGAGGCAGTGTCTGGGTCCAGGATGTGTGGAGCCAGCGAGGACCAGCTCTAAATACTGCTCAGACGACTGTGGGATGAAGCTCGCCACCAAGTGAGTGAAGATACACCTGAACCACAGGGAGGACGAGGTCGTCTCCTGGACACTGGACACGTCTGTTTGTCTCTGTTTCAGTCGTATCTATGAGATCCTGCCTCAGAGGATCCAGCAGTGGCAGCAGAGTCCGTGCATTGCAGAGGAGATGGGGCGGAGACAGCTGGAGCGAATCAGGAGGGAGCAGCAGGCGGCGAGACTCCGCCTCACACTGATGGAAAAACGTTTTCACGAGCTCGAAGGCATCATCGCCAACGCCAAACTGCAGCAGGTCCAACAGCACGAGGAGGTAGGAGACACGGAACCTGTCTGTCTGACCTGTCTGTCTCTGTCTGACCTGTCTGACCTGCCTGTCTCTGTGTGACCTGCCTGTCTCTGTCTGACCTGTCTGACCTGTCTGTCTCTGTGTGACCTGTCTGTCTCTGTGTGACCTGTCTGTCTCTGTGTGACCTGTCTGTCTCTGTCTGACCTGTCTGACCTGTCTGTCTCTGTGTGACCTGTCTGTCTCTGTGTGACATGTCTGTCTCTATGTGACCTGTCTGTCTCTCTGTGACTTGCCTGTCTCTCTGTGACCTGTCTGTCTCTGTGTGACCTGTCTGTCTCTGTGTGACATGTCTGTCTCTATGTGACTTGCCTGTCTCTCTGTGACCTGCCTGTCTCTCTGTGACCTGTCTGTCTCTATGTGACCTGTCTGTCTCTATGTGACCTGTCTGTCTCTCTGTGACTTGCCTGTCTCTCTGTGACCTGCCTGTCTCTCTGTGACCTGTCTGTCTCTATGTGACCTGTCTGTCTCTCCCCAGGTGACTGAAGGTGATGGTGATGACACTGACCTTCAGATCTTCTGTGTGTCCTGCAGTCACCCCGTCAACCCAAAGGTGGCGCTGAGACACATGGAGAGATGCTATGCTAAGGTCAGTGTCCAGTGTGCGGACATATTTTTTGTCTTCTAGCAGAAGGACACCTGAGGACCATCGTCTCCGGGGGTTGGAGGAGACAGTGGGAGGTCTGTGACACGGGTGATGACATCATTGTGTACATGTCTCTGGTGTTTAGTTTGGTCCCATCTGCTAACATGCAGGTGTTGAGGTTTACGACCTATACTGCAGCCGACCACCAGGGGAAAACATTTTGGCTTCACTGCATGGAACTGTCGTGTCATCCATCTTTATTTACAGTCTATGATGTTGCCACGACTGATCACACCTGTCTCTCTCTCTGCCTGTCTCTCTCTCTGCTTGTCTAACAGTATGAGAGTCAGACGTCATTTGGCTCCATGTACCCAACACGTATAGAAGGGTGAGTCACCTGTGTGTCTTTCTCATTAGAAAAGTGTTGTTATGGTTGAGTAGACCTTTAAACCTGTCTGTCTGTCATGTGTGTGTCTGTCTCTCAGAGCCACCAGGTTGTTCTGTGATGTGTATAACCCTCAGAGTAAGACGTACTGTAAGCGGCTGCAGGTTTTATGTCCTGAACACTCCAGAGATCCCAAGGTACGTCTCCCTCCACACCAACAGAGGGGGCTGTTTCATTTCTCTCCTGTTTCAAAAAGCTCCTGGAGTTTTTTAATAAAGTTTGAGTTCATTAACTTCACTTCCTCTACGTGTTAATTTCACTTCCTCTGCATCCTTATTACACTTCCTCTTCATATTATTAAACTTCCTCTGCACGTTAACCATACTTCCTGTCGGCTGCATCCTACATCGACCGCGTTGTCTGAACCAAAATGACAAATACAGCCTCCGATTGGATGACACAATCTCAGAGTCTCAGATTCTCAGATTCAAAATCCCAGACCTTTATTGACTCATTAAATCAGATTCATAGTCTTCAGAAACTGATTCATGTATCAGAGCACAAGATTCTGTCTCTCAACACATCAGGTCCCGGCTGACGAGGTCTGCGGTTGTCCTCTGGTGAAAGACGTCTTCGAGCCGACCGGAGAGTTCTGCCGCGTTTCTAAGAGGAAGTGTAACAAACATTACTGCTGGGAGAAGCTGCGCCGAGCAGAGGTCGACCTGGAGAGAGTCCGAGTGGTACGCACCAAAACAACTCTGTCAACATCACTGACGCCGGCGTCACGAATACAACTGACCACATGATGTCACTCTCTCTCTGTCAGTGGTACAAACTGGACGAGCTGTTCGAGCAGGAGAGGAACCTGAGGACGGCCATGACCAACCGAGCCGGTTTATTGGCTCTGATACTGCACCAGACGATCCAGCACGACCCAATCACCACTGACCTGCGCTCTGCCAAGGACCGGTAGACAGGTGAAGACAGACAGGTAGAGACTGACAGGTAGACAGGTGAAGACAGACAGGTAGAGACACACAGGTAGAGACTGACAGGTGAAGACAGACAGGTAGAGACACACAGGTAGAGACTGTCAGGAAGAGACAGACTTCTAAACTTCCCTGTGAGGATTTTATCAGTATTGTGTGTTTTTATTGTGTTTGTGAGTTTTTCAGAAGCACATTCAAGTGTCTTGTGATTATCACCTCAGGTCTCTGTTGTAATAACACACAGACGATCTCATGTATACAAAATAATGAATTTAATCATTCAGATCAGAACAAGATGTTTTACTTCGTTGGAAACACAATCCTTAAATATGACGTGTGTGGAGGGTAGGGGCTGGGGTTAAGATTAAGAACACCTCACCTGCACCAGAGGATCGACCAGCGCAGGTGCTGGGCTCCAGCAGTTTGGATCAACAAGCTAACATTTCTCCTCTGGTCCAGGTGAAGGTGCTCTCCCAGACCCCCCCCACCTCCACAATATGTTATATTAGATAAATATATAGATATTTTCATTCTGAGAAGCTGATTTTGTAAATATGAGCTCATTTTCAAACAGTATTAACTCTCCACTACCCACAATCCCTCACCGAGCTGCTGACATCAGACTGAGCTTCATTCAATGAGTGGAGGTTTGTGATGTCGTCCTTTGAAGATCAGAACCAGAAGAAAACTGAAACTTTGACATGTTTTTATTGTTTTAAAAAAAGTGTTTTTTATTCAAATGTTTTCTGCATCATTTTATATCAGTGTTTTCATACTTAGTTTATTGTTCAACCTGATGTTTCATTAAAACATTAAAATGTATGATCTATTCATTGATCATGTTCATGATCAGCAGCGGACGTGTGAGTTTGTAAGCACCAATTATACATATTCAGTTTTGTGTCGTTAAAATATTTATATATCATTATCTTTTCATGTAAACAAAATACTAGAATCAGTTAAAATAAAGACACTAAATAAAATTACTTCAATTTGAAGATATATTTAAAACATATATAATACATGATACATAATGTGCACATGAATATGTACTTTTTAATAATTTAACATTGAATAGCTAATAAACATAAAAACTTGAGGCAACACCACAAAGGAAATATTAGGGGGATAATAAAAAGAGTTAATATATTTCTCTGAGTCATTTAATAATAATAATCATACGATCTTACGTGATTTTGATTGTTTCCGTTGAATAGAATGAATCTTAAAATCAAATCAAATACAAACACTAAAAGATTTGAGTTTGGTGTCGGAGCTGCCTATTGGTCCCTCGGTACGTTACGTCAGTCGATGGCGCCCTGTGACGTGTAGGATGTGCGACAGTGACTCTCCTCAGTTTCCGCTTAGACAGAAAACAAGAGAGAGAGAGAGAGAGAGAGACGGTGAGTGAGTCCCTGTGTCTTCATGTCATCAGGTGAGACAGACAGAGATCTGTTAGCACCGCGGACAACACGTTAGCTCAGCTACACTTCAGAGTGACGACACGGTCCCGTTCCTCTGTGGACGTGTCTGTGGACAGGTGTCCTCTGACAGTCGTCCTTGTCTCCAGATGTGTCAGGATAAATGAGATGCTGTCAAACAGAGTGTGAACCCGCAGACATTCAGTTAGAGCTCTGTGACAGATGTGGACAATAAAGGACAATCTCAGTGTTTGTTGTGTGGATCTGAGCACCTTTCTGTGTTGTGTGTCGTATTTGACATTTATCATCTTCTTGTGTGTCTGTTTCAGGTGGATCAGAGATGAAGTCTGAACCGGATCCTCCAGGATCTGGATCTAAGTCAGCCAGAAGATCTCCTCGTCTGTCCCCTCAGGTCAGACACACACACACACACACACTCCCTCACACTCAGACACACACTCACTCAGACACAAAACTCACAAACCCTCATGTTGCCCCTGACAGTAACAGTGCCCATGTGACAGATTAACCTGAGCAGCAGTGAATCATATACCAGAGCTGGAATTTGACCTGATGTCTCAGAGTACTCACACACACACACACACACACACACACACACACACACACACACCTACACACACAACACACACACACACACACACACACACTTCTTCAGCTGCTGGTGTTTGAATGTTGGTCTGTTTGTTTTCAGAATGAAGAAAAGGAGAAAAGAAGAGGAGGAGAGAGTATCAAAGAGATGAAGAGGAGAGGAAAGATGGACCGAAGCAGAGATCAGATGGAGGACGAGCTAAACAACAGACTGCAGTCACTGGTAAACACAACAACCTGTGTGTGTGCGTTTGTGTGTCCTTAACTGTTTACACTGAACATTAACTCAGACTCAGTGTTTGAGAAACAGACTGAAACGGTTTTCAGACATGAACTCTGACAATTTCTATCTGGACACTTTCTGTAGTTTGTGTTTCACATATAAAGAAACAGCAGGAGATTTTCACAACAACAGACAAATGTCCAGAGCAACTGACTGATTTGTGTTCTCACAGACAGCGACTCTGGGAAATATCCTGAAAATATCTGGACATTAATGCATATCTGAAAACACTTTGCGTGTCCTAACAGCTAAACAGACACAAGTGTGTATTTTGATATCTGTGTATTGGTGTGTGTTTGTGTGTGTGTGTGTGTGTGTGTGTGTGTGTGTGTGTGTAGGACCTGTCCAGCAGATCTTCAGTCAGTGGTACTGGTCTTGTTTACTCTGACATCTTCACTCATCATCAGAACCTGTGGGAACCAAGGTAACTGACCCCGTCTGTGTGTTACATATGAAATATAAATGTAACATGTAAAATGTCTCTCTCTGTCACATGACAACGATCAGCTGACACTGTTGTTGTTGTCAGTCATGTAGAGAGTCCAGACAGAGTGACGTCCATCATGAAGGAGCTGGAGACACAAGAGCTGCTGTCTCACTGCATCAGGGTGGAGGTTAGACTGTCTGTCTGTCTGTCTGTCTGTCTGTCTGTCTGTCTGTCTGTCTGTCTGTCTGTCTGTCTGTCTGTCTGTCTGTCTGTCTGTCTCTGTCTCTCTGTCTCTGTCTGTCTGTCTGTCTGTCTGTCTGTCTGTCTGTCTGTCTGTCTGTCTGTCTGTCTCTGTCTGTCTGTCTGTCTGTCTGTCTGTCTGTCTGTCTGTCTGTCTGTCTGTCTGTCTGTCTGTCTGTCTGTCGTCTGTCTGTCTGCCTGTCTCTCTGCCTGTCTGTCCCTGTCTCTGTCTTTCTAACACCTCTCTTGTTGTTTCAGCCCAGAGAAGCTACAGAGGACGAGCTGCTTCTCGCTCACATGTGAGTCTACAAAATTATAATAAAATAAACAATCCTGGAAGTGATTTATTTATTCCACTCTCCTCTGACTGACTCTGCTGTCTTCTTTTCAGGAAACCTTATGTGGACATGATCAAATCAACTCAGACGATGTCAGAGAGTGAACTACACACTCTGTCTGAGAAATACGACTCTGTTTACCTGCATCCTGTAAGAACACACACACACACTCACAAACACACACTCACAGACCAAGCAGTTACATAAGACAGGATGTGGGATCCCTGTATAACCCTGTGAAACTGTGTGTGTGTGTGTGTGTCTGCAGGAGTCCTTCAAGGTGTGTGCGGCTGCGGTGGGTTCGGTGCTGCAGCTGGTTGATCGGGTGATGACCTCTGAACTCAGGAATGGATTCGCTGTCATCAGGTAAAGCAGCAGCAGCTCATCGTGATGCGTTCAGGTGCAGCCGGTCCCTGAACACATCATCAGTAACACTCTGTCCCCCTCAGGCCTCCAGGTCATCACGCTCAGGCCAACGAGCCGAACGGATTCTGTGTGTTCAACAGCGTCGCCATCGCTGCTCGCTACGCTCAGGTCAAACACTCAGCCAGCAGGTAGGTGTGTGTTTGTGTGTGTCTGTGTGTGTGTGAGTCATCAATCAAGTCAGACATTTAAAGGCCAGAGGATAAAAAATATATAAGAAGATTAAGAGGATGTTACACTCTGAGATGTGCCATTAATAAAATTAATAAGATTGTGTGTTTGTTTGTGTTTGTTTGTGTTTGTGGGTCAGAGTGTTGATAGTGGACTGGGATGTGCATCATGGCCAGGGGATCCAGTACCTGTTTCAGGAAGACCCCAGGTAAACTGTTCATCTTCTGTTTGTGTTTCCAACTTCACAAACTTTAAAGTCACTAACAACACATCACAACACCTCCCCCCACACACACACACATACACACACACCCTCCCCCAGTGTCCTGTACTTCAGCGTCCACAGGTACGAGCAGGGATCTTTCTGGCCTCACCTGGCCGAGTCTGACGGGGGGTTCGTGGGCAGTGGACGAGCTGAGGGACTAACCATGAACCTGGCCTGGGACAAGGTGAGAGACATGTCCCCTGACTGAGTGTCCTCTTCTGAGGCTCAGACCCACTCCTTGTGTGTGACTGAAACTGAACTGGGTGGTGGAGACAAACTGGTTTGACTTTTCCTTCATCTTTGATTATTTTCATTTTTTGCTTCGGTGTTCAGAGAAACGACCCTGACCTATGACAGATGAAGTAGATAAAATAGAGAACGACTGACTGGCCCGAAAAATTTCAAAATAAATGTTGCCATGGAAACAGACGCAGTTTCTCTCTTTTCTTCTCACCTGTTCTTTCCTTCAGACGGGGATGACTGATGCTGATTACATCACTGCTTTTCAACAACTGCTGCTGCCTGTCGCCTACGAGGTAACTCACACACACACACACACACACATATGTCTCATTCATAAATAATTATGATGTTATTAATCATGTTGTGTGTGTGTGTGTTTAGTTTCAGCCTCAGCTCGTTCTGGTCTCTGCTGGATTCGATGCTGCAGTCGGAGATCCAAAGGTTTTGATATTGATCTGTGATTCGTTTTATTACTGTGTTTACACTGATCTAACTCTTTGTGTGTTTGTGTGTGTGTGTGTGTGTGTGTTCAGGGGGAGATGTGTGTGACTCCTCAGTGTTTCCATGTTCTGACTCACTTGTTGATGAGTTTGGCTGAAGGTCGACTCGTTCTTGCTCTCGAGGTAAAATCATGATGCATAACTCACACACACACACACACACACACACACACACACACACACACACACACACACTCACACACACTCACACACTCTCTGTCTCACTCGCTGTGTAGGGAGGTTATAACCTGCAGTCGACAGCAGAGGGCGCTGCAGCATGTGTCAGAGCTCTGCTGGGAGGAGCCTGTCCTTCTTTGACTCCGCCCACTGCTACATCTGACAGGTGAGTAACATGACAAACCTCAGTCTCTGTATCCCAGCATGCATTTCACTCGATATACTGTTACTCTGTTAACGTTTTCACTCTTCAGCTGACGTCCTGTAAGTCATGTGACCTTCAGTTCTGTAACATCTCACCTCTCTCTCTCTCTCTCTCTCTCTCTCTCTCTCTCTCTCTCTCTCTCTCTCTCTCTCTCAGTGCCATGCAGTCGCTCTCTCGGACCATTAGTGCTCAGTATCCACACTGGGCGAGTTTGCAGGGTCTGGGTAAGATGCACACTCTGGAGGAGGGGCGGTCCGGGCAGGGGCGGGACTTAAGTCTCATGTCCAAAACGATCCACCTGTATATTCATACCTGTAAATGTACATCCGACCAATCATCAACAGCAGCATCATCACAGGATACATTTGACTGATGGAGGCAGACCTCTCTCTCTGGAGCAGCGAGGTTTACTTCCTGAATTTCTCTTTTCCTGTCTTCTGTGCAGGAGGCGTCTCATTGGCTGAGGGCAGTGTCATCAGAGCGATGACCGATGAGCAGAGTACGGAGAGGCCCAGCTCCGCCCCCTCTGTTGTCACTACAACAGGTCTGGTGTATGATGAGAGGATGATGGAGCATCTGAACATGTGGGACCGGTGAGTCACATGTCGGATGGTCGTGTGAGCGTGATGTGGCGAACATGACGAAACGTTCAACTGTGAATCTTGTGCCTCAGACATCACCCGGAGCAACCGCAGAGAATCGCCAAGATCTTCTCTAAACACCAGCAGCTCGGATTGGTCGAGCGCTGCCAGCGGATACCAGCGCGCCTAGCAACAGAGGAGGAGCTGACCATGTGTCACAGGTAATGACGGCGTTCAGCTGAGGTCATAGGTGAAGCTGAAGGTCGTGACTTTTACAAAAACTTAAAAGAAATGCCATCTATCATCTCAATGGACAGAAAATACTCAGTGACTGTGTGTGTGTGTGTGTGTGTGTTTGTGTTTGTTTGTGTGTGCGTGTGTCAGTAAGCAACATGTGAAGCTCATTAAATCGTCGTCGGTGATGAAGTCCAGAGATCTTCATAAACTTGGAGAAGAGTTTAATTCGATTTTCTTCAACAACCAGAGTTTTCATTCTGCTCAGCTTGCAGCTGGAGGCTGTTTTAACGCTGTGGAGAGAATCCTGAGAGGAGAGGTAACACACACATACACACACACACACACACACACAGCTCCACGTTGTAAAGGTGAGCTCTAATCACAGATTGTTCCTCTGCAGGTGAGTAACGGCGTGGCGATCGTGCGACCTCCTGGACATCACGCAGAGAGAGACTCTCCATGCGGTTTCTGCTTCTTCAACACGGCAGCGCTCGCCGCTCGCCATGCCCAGAAACTCTCCCATCCTGCCAAACTCCGAGTCCTCATCCTGGACTGGGACGTTCACCATGGCAACGGGACACAACACATGTTCGAGGACGATGACAGGTGAGGAGGAGGAGGAGGAGGAGGAGGAGGAGGAGGAGGAGGAGGAGGAGGAGGAGGAGGAGGAGGAGGAGTGTGATGCAACATGATGATGGATTCCCACTCTCCTTGTCCCCAGTGTCCTGTACATCTCCCTCCATCGCTATGACAACGGGATATTCTTTCCATCATCGGAGGACGCCGCCCCAAACCGAGTGGGTGTGGCCAAAGGGGCAGGGTTTAACGTCAACGTGGCGTGGAGCGGAGGACGGATGGGCGACTCTGACTACCTCGCTGCTTTTCATCACGTTGTCATGCCAATAGCTACCGAGGTAACACACTCCCACACACGCCCGCACACATACACACAAACACACACAGACCCAAACTCTGTTCAGAACTGACGGAGTCCTCTGATTGGTCGATCCTTTCTCTGCAGTTTAACCCCGGTCTGATCCTGGTGTCTGCCGGGTTCGATGCAGCGCGGGGTGACCCGCTAGGCGGATATAATGTGACCCCTGAGGGATACGCCCACCTCACACACCTGCTGATGTCACTGGCCGGGGGGCGGGTCCTCCTCGTACTCGAGGTGAAACATGAATTTATGTGAAATCAATGGATGTCGTTACCTATTTATGGCAACAGTGTGACATCCCTTCCCGATGATGTCACTTCCTCTGACTCAGTCTCTCGTCTCCGTCTCTCCAGGGTGGTTACAACTTGTCGTCCATCTCTGACTCCATGGCGTTGTGCACCAGCATGTTGCTAGGAGACCCTCCTCCACCCCTTGTGACCCCACTCCCCCCTCCTCATCGCTGCGCTGTGGCAACAATCATCGAGGTCATCCGACACCACGCCCCCTACTGGAGGTCCTTGAGGATAAACAGTCAGTACAGGGAGCGTTTATTTTTGTTATTTTTGTATGTTTGTGTGTTTATTCATTCTTGTCCATCAGTCCCAGAGTCTGTGCGGGCGACACTGCCCTCCCCGAAGCATCATGGGAAACGTAGTTCGAAAGGAAAAGGTAGAAAGTCCGAGCAGAGTGGCACAGACAGACCCCCGCTGCCCCCTGCAGGAGCGAAGGACTCAATGGTGACAGTTCGGACAATAAAATACAACAGGAAGTCAGATCATCAAAAACACAACATCTGTAACCGTGTCTCTACCTGTTGTTCTTTGTCCAATCAGGCGGAGAACAGTCTTGACCAGCTCACTCAGGGATTGGCCAGTTTGGACCTCAGTCAAACTTCAGTCAGTCACACACCTGCAACGTCCACTCCAGTGGGCGGGGCCAGGTCGAAGGTCCGGCCCAGCCCGGAGGTCACTTGTGAGGGTGAAGTAAAGGCGGAGCCCAGCAGTGTAGCCGTATGTGAGCAGAACCAATCAGCAGACAGCACACTGCCACAGACTCAGGTGATTGGTCCGGTTTTCATCTGTAAAATGTCTCAGTCATCGCAATAATTCCAGCTCAGGTGAAACACCTGTGACATCATACTGTGACATCACAAAGTGACTGGGTAACTTTTATGACGAATCATTTATTGATCCTTTTAATTGTTTAAGATTGTTGTTGGAGACGAGGCTGCTGGAAGAGCGGGGGCGGAGCTTGAGGCAGCCGGGGCGTGTGGTTGGTCGAAGCCTCAGATTTGTGTGGAGCTGACGTGTGGAGGAGGAACAGACGAAGTCAGGAAACATTTGGATACGATGAGTTTCTCCAAGGAGATGGCGATCTGAGATTAACCTGTCTGTCTCTCTGCCTGTCTGTCTCTCTGCCTGTCTGTCTCTGTCTCTGTCTGTCTGTCTGTCAGTCGTCTCTATACGTGGTCGACCCTCTCTCCTGGTGTCCTCACCTGGACTCTGTTAAGCCCCTCCCCTCCTCAGGTATAAACATCTTCATGCCGTGTCAGGACTGTGGCTCTGAAGCTGAGAACTGGATCTGTCTCACCTGCTACCAGGTCTCACATCACCTCACTCAAGTGACCCTGAGGACCGCCTCTTTCACCTCCTCCTCTTCTCCACACTCTGTTCTTCACCTCCTCCTCCTCCTCCTCTCTTCTACACCTCCTCCTTTTCTTCCTCACTTCCTCCTCCTGGAGGCTGGAGCCTTGGGGTCCTTTACACACTTGATCCAGAATAAGTTCATGTTCAAACAGCTGATTCTCTCTGCGTGTATGTGTGTGTGTGTGTGTGTGTGCGTGCGTGCGTGCGTGTGTGTGTTCAGGTGTTGTGTGGTCGTTATGTTAACGAACACATGGTGACTCACGGCGTTGTGTCTGAACATCCTCTGGTCCTGAGCTTCTCGGATCTCTCTGTGTGGTGTTACCAGTGTGAGTCCTACGTCCACAACCAGGTAAAACCCAGTCAGAGTGCACTCAGCCAGTCTTTCATCCATTCAGCCTTTAATTCATCTTCTCTCTCGTCAGGTTCTGTTCGAAGCTAAAAATGCTGCTCACTGTGCGAAGTTTGGAGAAGAGATCCCTCCATGGAGCTGAGAGGAGGAGGAGGACGTGAAGACGAGGAGGGATGAAGGAGAGGAAGACGAGGGAAAGAGGAGATGAGGCCGTATCTGTATTTCGGTCTCTTCTTTCAGCGGCATGTTTGGACATCTAAGTATGTTTCCATGGATACCATCAACCGGTGCTTTGTGGAAAACGTAGTTGAATTCAGCGACGGCTACGGAGTTTCACAGCTGCCCAAAAAGTCACAGAAACAGAAGAAGAAAATAAGTGATGTTTTATATTTTGAAGTGCAGATATTCATCAGCAGCAGGTTGTCGGTTCAACTCCTGAAACTGACCGACCACCAGCAGACCTTTGGTGTTTTATTCTGAAAGTTCATTGGACAAAAATGTCGTCTTTATTGATGATGTTACAGAGTTTCATGCCCAGAACAAAATTTGTATTTTTTTTCATTTTGAATTTTATTGTTGATCTTATTGTTTGTATTGTTCTTTTAACTGATGAACACGTGATGAGACACGTCATTAAAAGCACAGACATTCACTCACGTATCCACAGCAACCAAACGTAATAATAACGTTTGTATTGATCATTTAAGTTTGACATTTTAGTTTTCTTCTTTTATAGAAAAATCAAAAGACTCAGATTTTGTGACATCTCGTAGTGAATCTGCAGATTCCAACCAACTGAATATAAAAATGTAGTGTGTTGGAACATCTTGTCATCTTGAGACACTGATGACACTTCAGGTGCGTTTGATTTCTTCACCTGAGCGTGATGTGCATCAGGATGAGAGGGTCTGTGTTTTCCGGCCTGTGTGGGACAGTGAAGACAGTGTGAGGGTTGGTGATAAGAGGCTGGTTAGCGCTGTGCAATACTCTGTTCTTTGATTAAACATGTTCACTTCCTGCATCATGTTGTTCGACTTCCTGTTTCTTGAAACCATCAAACTTCTCCCTGGCGACAGACATTTACTTTCATCATGAAGCTTTTGATGAAGCAAATGAGACGCAGCTGAAATCTTCAGTCTAACAAGTCATTTAGGATCAACCAGCGACTTCCTGATGTAGCTCTGCCGCAAGGAACTCTGGGTAATGTCGGAGAATAACAATGCAATGTGTCGTTTAGGTCTGCAGATAAATATAATGTGACTGGAGCATGGAGGAGTCTCTTTCGCACTGCTGTAATTCCTGGCTCCGCCTGCAGGGGGGTGAAGGAGGGAGGGGCTGATATAAAGCATTAGATCTTCTTCATCATCTTCTTCATCTGTGACGTATATTCAGAAGAACCGGAGTCGAGGACGCGAGAAAAATCCGCGTTTATAACCGGATACGATCAACTGCATCCTCCCATCCTGCAGACAGAGAGAGAGAGGAGGAGAGAGGCAGACAGAGAGAGCAGGAGAGAGAGACGACAGAGAGAGAGGAGAGAGGCAGACAGAGAGAGAGAGACAGGAGGAGAGAGCAGACAGAGAGAGAGAGGAGGAGAGAGGCAGACAGAGAGAGAGACAGGAGAGAGACAGACAGAGAGAGAGAGGAGAGAGGCAGACAGAGAGAGAGACAGGAGGAGAGAGGCAGACAGAGAGGAGAGAGAGCGAGAGAGCGCGACAGACAGAGGGGAGGAGACAGACAGACAGGTGGTCCTCCTCCAGCTTCAGGTTTGTTTATGCATTTTTTACTGAACATTGGGTTTGTTGATGAACGGATGTGATGACGTCATCCTCGGTGCCTTCTTTATGATCGTTGTGTCGGACGATGATTGATGTCACGCGCTGACTGCAGCTCTGATTTCAGAGAGAGAGAGAGAGGGGGGAGAGAGAGGGGGGGAGAGAGACACAGAGAGGGAGATAGAGGGGAGAGAGAGGGAAAGAGAGAGGGGGAGAGAGAGGGAGGGGGAGAGAGAGAGAGAGAGAAAGACAGAGAGGGAGAGGGAGAGAGGGGGGAGAGAGAGAGAGACATAGAGTAACTGTGTCGGTGCAACGTAATGATGCATTAATCAAATTCCTGATAATTGATCCGTTGATAATCTGTAACTAATTGATTTACTAATGGTTAATCAATATTATTGATAACAGATTTTTTTTGATTTATGTAAACAGACAGTGACATATTAAAGAAAGTCTGTCCCCCATCTACAGGACACTCAGTTGTCAGGGTGGACAGTCATGTCGGTGTCGCCCGCCCTCCCCGACCTGTCTCGTCTCTATCAGACTGAGTTTGTTCGGAGCGCCCGAGCAGTCGGTGTCCTCTGGGCCATCTGCACACTCTGCTTCGCCATCATCCAGGTGGTCGTCCTGGTGCAGCCGTCCTGGATCGGCACTGCTGAAACCCGGCACCAGGGGGCGCCCAGCGGCACCCTGGGACTGTTTGAGGTGGGAGGACACGCAGGGAGAAACTGTTCCCTACACACATGATGATCACCTGTAACCTTCTCATTGTTCTGTCCCCATGTGTCCCTGTCTCTCTGTTGTCAGGTGTGTGTGGAGTCGGACTGGCCGGTCCCAGACTGTCGTGGCCGTCTGTCCAGCCTGTCTCCTCTACCGTCCTTCCAGTCGGTGGCTGTGCTGGTGGGTGTGTCCCTGTGGGCCGTGTGGACCAGTGTCCTCTGTCTCTGTCTCTTCCGGTTCTGCAGCGCTGCAACCGTCTACAAGATCTGTGCCTGGCTGCAGCTCACAGCCGGTCAGTCCCTTCTCCTGCGTCTCAGTCCATCTGTGGTAAAGACTTATTGGAGATGTAGTTTAGTGAAGAACATGTGGTTAAAAGTTTCTACAGTGAGGACATAATAATGAGGACACATGAGAGACAGACATCGACTAACAACTGTACCTCTACCTGTCTGTTTCTCTGCCTGTCTCTCTCTCTCTGTGTCTCTCTATCTGTCTGTCTGTCTCTTAGGGTTCTGTCTGGCATTGGCTTGTCTTCTGTTTCCAGACTCTTGGGAGAGTCCAGAGATGAGATCTCTGTGTGGAGACTCAGTGAGTCACATTCCTGTATAGATCCTGTATAGATCCAGTATAGATCCTTTATAGATCCTGTATAGATCCAGTATAGATCCTGTATAGATCCTGTATAGGTCATGATGCTCTTGATCCCATGTCTCCAGGTGGGCAGTTTCTCTCCAGGGAACTGTTCCGTCCACTGGGCCTACATACTCGCCATCCTGGGGGTTCTGGATGCCGCCATCTTGGCCACGCTAGCGTTCGTCCTCGCCAACAGGCAGGACGCTCTGTTGCCGCCAGACACTAAGGACGGTGAGCAGGGGTTTCAGTAAGGGGCGGGGCTTAATGTGAACTACACTGACACACCTGTGCCTCCAGCTCCATTGTAACAGTGTGTTTGTTTACAGTGACCACAGGTCTGCTGATGTCAGCGTGATGTCACCAGGTGAGTCTCTTCTTCCTCAGCTGTCATTTTATCTTCACACAAACAAACAATAATTTTTCCTCTTCTTCTTCTTCTTCTTCTTCAGGTCTTCAGTTCTCCTCCTGTTCCCTCCATCATTATCGTCCCCTGGTCTCCTGGATACCACCTCAACCTTCTGTTGTCAGGGTTATAAAAATTAAAGGGGTGTACTTTATACACAGCAGGTCTGTGTTGGCATCAGTCTGTGAACCTCACCTGCTCATGTCGTGTGTGGGTGGAGTCAGTCAGACAGGAGGAGGGGCCTAAACATGGCAGCTCTGTAGTGAAGCCACAAACAGAACAGCACAACGTGTTGACGTCAGAGCCGATCTGAGTTGTATTCACAGTGTTTGTACACGTGATAAATGTCTCACTTCTGTTGACCGTTCTTCACTAATCTATTTGTAGCATCAGATATTAGCGAACTAATGTTAGCCTGGTTCAGTTAGCATACCCGATAGCTCCACCCGCAGTAAGCTGATCAGAAACTGATCTCTAGTTTAAATTAAGCGATGATAAAACTTCACTTCGTAAACTGAGGTTAGCATGAGGCTAAGTTGGGACAAACAGCTGCTGCAGCCATCGACTCCTGAACCTTAAACAAATAGTCTGACATGTATTTATTCTTCCTGTTCTTTGTTTCTGAGTCACGTGTTCAGATGAATCAGTTTAAAATCTGTTTAGGTTAGCTTAGCACAATATCTTGAACAGCGTTACAATTTATATTGAGTGTTTCAAACAGTCAGTGCATCTGATACAATGTCTCATATACAATAGCTGCCAGTCAAACTTTACTGATTGTTAGCATTAGCTTTATTTTTAGAGGTAAGGCCCTGTCTGATGTTCACGCTGTAGCATGTTGACTAGGTCCAGTTAGCTTAGAGTTAGGCAGCGTTCCATTAAACCTCGGAGCTCGGAATATGGAGATGGGTGCTCGTTTATCAACAGTACTGAAAGTTGAAGTTTTTACTGTTTAGCAATTCTGTCATTAAATGTGTGGTACACATAGTACTATCCAGTAACTGTGGACGTTCAACTACGCTGTAAATATGCGTGAAATGAAGCGTAATGCATTTTTCGGAACAGTTTCTGTTAGCAATTGCTAGCTGGCTAACGTAAACATTGTCCCTGTGCAACTGGAACTCGCTAGCTTTAGGGCCAGTGAGTTTAGTGTTTGCCTCTGGGTTAAGTTTTCATAGCGTAGCACAGCTGACTTGACCTCCATTTAACTGCTGGGTCTAGTTAGCATAGCATTAGCTTCAGGATCGGCTAGCTTCTCGGGGGTTACCTCCTGGCGATCTAATTATACGATGAACTGTGCTAAGCAATGCTAACCTCAGAGGTGAAACTGGCCTGATAATGTGACTATGGAGAAAACAGAGTGTGTCATAACTTTCCTAAAATGTTCGCTTGACCTTTAACCTTAAAGCACATTAAGACGTGCTCAGTTGCTTTCACTGAGTCTTCCAGTCTGAGCAGCTGTTTGTGGTTTATCAGATGACGTTGTTGTTGGTTATTTTGTTTTCAGACTCTGATCAAGTTCATGTGATGATTGTGTTTGTGAGAAAATTCGTCTTCAAATAAACAGACTGGAAACGTTTTCATTCGGTTTTGTTATCAACAAAATGTTAATTCATCATTTGAGTGTTTGACTTATTAGTTTCAGGTGAAAAATGTATCATCTTTCGATCGACTTGTATCGAAATAAACCTCCGACCAATCAGGTCATATGTCAGTGATCATGTGACGTCAGGTGATGCTTGTGACAACGAGAAGCAGCAAACTGTCAGCTACACAACTCGACCGGCCATGGCATCGAACCAGCATGAGGTTTGGTTTGATGTGAGACTATCGATCTGCTTTCACTGGTGTCTTGGATGTTGAATCTGAATTTTCTTCAGTTGAATTTTATACTTTGAAAATTTGGATACTGAAATGAAGTTGCAAAAATATAAATACAACGTTTTTGGTGACAGAGACTTTATTCATGAGATAAAAGTTTTTATTTTAACAGCAGACACAAGAGTGATCACATGACAGAGCTGTTGCACACAAGCTGAAGTACATAAACACAACAACCAGTTAAAGAGCTGATAAGCCATTGCCATGGTTACCATCATTGTCCACCATCGGTCTGTCTTTTTCAGAGACACACAGAAGATGAATGGACATATGGGTGGGGTCAATGGGAAACGTTTAGGAAATAACAGATCAATAGGACAAGAGGTTATGACCTGTGAGTTATCAGTCGTGAAAACTCAGAGGTCACATTTACTCCTTTAACAACAAACGACTGGTTATGATTTATTTTGACCTAAAGCAGCAAAAACTTTTTACATAAACCGAAATGAGAAACTTAAAGAACAACACAATACTCCTCCTCTCCTCTCCTCCTCTCCTCTCACTCTCTCATGTAATTCACAATCTGATCGATCAATATTTGGGGGTCATAATTCATGGCGGCTCTCCTCCTGCGCCTACGAATCCCATGATTCAGTTCTTCCTCTGCTGCGGTTGCCATGGTATCAATGCGTTTCATCCTCTGCAGCCCAGCAGTGAGGGGACGGAGATTCTCTTCCTCCTCCTCCTCCTCCAGCCTCTTCACCCTGAGGAGTGGGGGGTCATTGCTAGGTGATGGAGGTGTCAGGTCGTCAAGGGAACGGCGAGTTCTCCTATGGGTGGAGCCAATGGGTTCAACTGAGGTGACAGACAGGTCTCTTCTTGCTCTGCGACCTGACGAGTTCACCGGGGCATTGTTAGGGCCGATGCTGGACAGTATCCTAGCAACCATCCGTCTGAGAAGGAGGCGACAAGCAGCATAAGTGTTTGAGTGAATAGTTTATTATTAAAGTTTTTCTTCTGTGGAATTTGTAAATGAAGATGAGACTTGTTATGAAAGCAAAAGTAAAGGTTAAGTTCGGAGTAGACACTTCCTCCCAATCAGCTGATCGATCGGTATATTGCTCACCTCAGAGTGTCCTGGTCTCTGGTTAGTCCTCGTCCTGTCTGTTGGAGTTTCTCCTGTCTCGCTCTCTCCAGCAGGGTCTGAACCAGCTGAGGCTCCATCCTGTCAATCACAATGACAGTTATTGAGCGTCCTATTATTGATCATCTCTCACGCTGACAGGTCTCTCCTCACCTGTCCATCAAGGTCTGAGCCAGCTGGGGCTCCAGGAGGCCCCACCATGCAGCCTGGGGCCTCCCCATGCTCATACCCCGCCCTGTCTCATCATAGTCTGCGGGGACCGGGCCCTGGAAGTCCCCAGGAGGCACCTGATCCTCCTCATCCTCCTCCTCCTCAACCACCGCCATGTCTTCCGGGCCGACCAATCCCACGCTCTCTGCCTCGTTCAGGAGGCGTAGCAGAGCGGCCAAGTAGGCTGAGGAGAAGTGTGATTGGTTCATTATGGTATTAATATTATTAATAATAAAACATCTCCAAACTCTTTACATATACAAAAATATATTCTCTCTACATATAAAAGTGTAACTAACGTAAAGTGAAAACTCTTTTACCTGCTCGCTGCTCCTCTTCCTGTTCCCGCCTCTGGTCTCTGTCCACCAGTCGCTGCAGGGCCTGGTTCAAGCCCCTCCCCTTCAAGTCATCTGATTGGTAGTACAGGTCATTGGCCCCGCCTCCCCCTTGTGCGTAAGGATATGACATAATTTGCTCCTCATAGGGCAGCAGGGCTCTGCGCTGGCGTCTGACTCCGCCCACTGACAAGTCCAGGTCACGCCCCCCTCCATGCGCTGCAGGTAGAGGCTGAGGGAATAGGTCAGAGGTCACGGGGATCAACAGCTGTTTATAGAGAGTGCGTGTGTGTGTGTGTGTGTGTGTGTGTGTGTGTGTGTATTTCTATCTATAGTTATCAGGACCAATTTTGGTTTGATAACATCTTTGTGAGGACGTTTTGTCTGGTCCTCATAAATTCAAATGGTTGTTTGAGGGTTAAAATTAGATTTAGGTTAGAGTTAGGTTAAGGCAGTAGTTTGGGGTTAGGGGCCAGGGAATATATTATGGAGAATTGTGTGTGTGTGTGTGTGTGTGTGTGTGTCTGTGTGTGTAAGATTGTGGCAGGGACCAGGGAGATGTGCTGTTGCCATGGCAGCGTAACGAGCTGTTCTGTTCCTGCCTCCACTAATGTGATCGGACAGTGTGTGTTGGTGGGCTTGTTTTGATTCCTGGTGGGGACTCGTTGAGTTATTGATCAGAGTTAGTTATTGATCAGAGTTAGTTATTGATCAGAGTTAGTTATTGATCAGAGTTAGTTATTAATAATAGACTAACAACTTGCCTTTTCAGTGAGCCGGCAGCTTAAAAATTGACTGAGCAAATTAAGCAATGACTCAGCAGTTTGATCAGTGACTCTGCAGTTTAAAGAGTGACTCAACAATTCGAACAATGACTCAGGACATCAGAGTCTCTGGATCAGAGATGGAAGTCATTACCCTGCAGATTATAAACTGCTGTGTCATGGTCCCCTCTGTGGCTGCTGTCATTAACAGATCAGGTGAAACGTGAAGCAGGTTTTCCATTTTCTATTGTTTGTCTGAGATAAACAGAAGCAAACAGAGTCCCTGAGCTCGGACTCTGTGATTTATGGCTTTAATATCTCACAGACGCAGCAGCTCAAGGTTTATGATGTGGAGCTCTCTCTCTACAGAAGGAGGTTACATCTGGAGCATCAGCAGCTGATAAGAAGGAAGAGGAGGAGGTCATAATGAGGCTGAAGTGCACTTTCCTGCAGGAATCAGACCCGTGTAGATACATGTCAATCCATGAAATAAAAAACATTTTAATCTATAAAATCCTGGTTCAGGAAAGATGTCGGACTTCATGGATAAATACTAGAAGAATAGTTTTGTTAGGTTTTGTTCCCATTGTCACGTCTTTTCTGATTCTGGGTCACAGTAACTGTTGAACTTCAGGAAACATGGATTCGGGAACTAAGTCTGACGGGTTTCATAAATAAACTTAGTGTGAATATTACAATAAGTTTCCCATTTGAACACCTAGAATAATGATGTAATATGATTTCAGACTCCCCTAAAGTGGATCTTACCATTTCTCAGCCTTGCCATTAGTGGAACTTGTCATTAGCTTACAGTTAGCTTATAAGCTTGTTTAATACTCTGAATCAGGTTGTATGAAGAGTCTGAGCACTTACAACAGCTAGTTTTAATAAATAACGTTAGCTAGCTAAAGTAACTATTTGTCTTACCTGATATAAACAGTAGGTTAGCTAGCCATTAGAGTGCCCACTCACTTGCAGTGTTGGCTTAGCATTTATCACCAGTATGTGGAATCTTTAGCTAACGGGGGAGCAAACGTCATTAAAGCCTCATGTTTGTTACGACTGAATTAATGGTGAAGAAAAGAGTCAGTTCAGGATCTACAGAGAAAAATATAAAACTACTGTATCCTTGTGTTGTCATGTCATGTGACATGGGTCAGGCAAGCAGACACGCCCCCTAATAAAGCCAGGTAAAGTGAGAGCGGAGGTCCACACTTCCTACACACAATGGAAGCAGTTGACCAATCAGAGCAGATTGAGTCGTGTTTCAGGCAGAGGCTGAAATGAGGAGCTGCAGCAATGGATGAAGAAGGTAAAGTGTAAACATTTTACAGTAATAATATCAACCTGAACATGAACAGAATATGTCTCCTTTAACGTTGGTGATGGTGTCTGGTTCTAGCAGAGAAGTGTGTGTGTGTGTGTGTGTGTGTGTGTGTGTGTTTGTGTGTGTGTGTGTGTGTGTGACGTCCTGTCTGATCGTGTGAGGACGTAATGTGGAGGAGACGTTGTTGTCAGTGAAACTCTTCTTCTTTTTAAACATCATCAATCTCAGAGACGCTGTTATTTAGTGTAGTTGCTTCTCTTCATTCTGTAAATTTACTGGATTACTTAAGTACTTGATACTTTACTCACAGCTGGGAGATTAATATCGCACCTTTAGCTTGAGCTGTAACATCTTAAATGATGTGACGCTGTTGCTGTGGGTTATTCTCTCCTGTCGTTATGGTGACGACTGCTGCTGTAATGAAATGCTCCTCCGGTCACAGTGATTGCACTCCCACACACACACACACACCCACACTCGTAAATACACACACTTGCACAAACGTTTGAACACAAACAGGCCGCAGTCTTCCATCAATGTCTGTTTCTCTCTTCACCAATTTTGCTGATCAATAAGCAATATGTCAAATGGAAAACAGAAAACACACACACACACACACACACACACACACACACACACACACACACACACACACACTGTGATGTAACAGACAGGTGGAGGATAAACAGCAGCAGCATCGTTCTGCATCCTGATCATGTTACGGTGACGACGCAGCACTGTTAACATGAAGTAACACATAATGACACATGTAAACATTCTCTCTCTCTATGTGCGGTCACTGTGACTCGTCCTTACCTGGGCAGTGTGGATGAGAGCGGTGCTGAGCAGCAGGTAGCCGAGATACGCCATGCTACTGACTGAACACACACATTCAAACACACACACACTGACCGTGAGCACAGACACTCATCTGATGACAGAGAGAGAGAGAGAGAGAGAGAGAGAGAGAGAGAGAGAGAGAGGGGTGGGGAGGAGTGATGACTAAGGAGAGGAGAGGCAGTAAACAGATGAGAGGGAGGAGCTGTGAGGAGAGAGGAAGATGGAGGACAGGCGTAGGATGGAGGTGGGGGGGGGGCTATAGGAGGAGGGAGGAGGAGGAAAATGAAGAGGAAGAGGGTGAAAGAGGAAGGGAAGAGAACAAGGAAAGAGAAAGAGGTTTTACAGCATAAAATGACTTTTGTTCCTACATTTTCCTCTTGAAATAAATCATTCACTCAATCGTCCGGTTGTTTATAATATCATATTACATTACATGTCATTTAGCAGACGCTTTTGTCCAAAGCAACTGACATTTTAAGTACACTCATCATTTATGAGGGGCCATTTCGGGGGTTCAGTATCTTGCCAAGGACACTTCGGCATGCAGATGGGGAAGAGTTGGGTTTGAACCGGCAACCTTCTTGTTGGAGAACGCCCACTTTACCCCCTAGGCCACACCACCTCATATATTTGTTTGTTACACTTATTAACCTGTTCATTTGTCATTTATTCTCTTTGATGTGCTCATCTTCTTATTCATGTTGTCATTCAGCCGTTTATTTGCCATTTATTAATTTACTCATTCACTGATGATTCACTCATCTGTTTATTTCTTCATCTGTTTCTTACATTCACAGATCAGTTTACTTTTACTCTTTAAATTCATTCATTCACTCCTTCATCCTCCTCATGTTATGAACAGACACAGAATCAGAGACGAGTTTGTCATTTATTGAAATGTTCCACTGAATAAACACAAGAGGGGGGGGTGCTTGGGGTCTCCATAGCAACAAGTCACACATACATCATCATCAACACTGTCAAAACCGTTGTCATGGTTACTGATGCAGAATATCATCACACAGGAAGTTACGTCACACAGGCAGAGAGGAGAGTCACGAAGAATGACCAGAAGAATGAGAGGGTGAGAGAGAAAGATAAAGAAGGGAGAAGATGGAGAGAGGGAGAGGCGAGAGAGAGGAGAGAGAGGGACAAAGAGGAAAGAATGAAAAAAGAGAAGAAGAAAAGTGGAAGACTTGAAAGAAAATAAAGAAATAAAAAGATGAAGAGACGAGGGAAATAAAAAGAGAAAGTGAGTGATAGAAAATATATGGACAGGTAAAACACACACACACACACACACACACACACACACACACCTGTACAGGGAACAGGAAGTGGAATCACGCCGACCATCAGTCACTGAACTACACAGGAAACACGTCACCATGCGGAGGAAGATACCGACGCTAAAACAGCTTCACTTTCAGAAAAAACAACCAAAGAAGAAGCATCATGTTTTTTATCTTTTTTCAGACTTTTACAAAAAACATCTCACGGCTTCTGCTGATTGGCTAAGGGCCGCGGGGAAGACAAACATGGCGTCCGTCCACAGAAACATCCGTCTGAAAACTGCGATGTTTATTAACGTGTTTCGTAGAAGGAGAGTTAGCAGCTCCTAAACAGGCTAGCTAGCTAAATAATCTAACATAAACCAATAATAACAGACGTTTTCCTGGTTTGGTTTGTGAAACACTTCCTTTGTTGTGTTTATACTGATTCAAACGTTAGTTTACGAACTTCACATTGTATTAGCAGATCTCTACAACGTTTTAACTGAGGTCACGTGACGCTGCTGAACAAGACGCCTCCAAAATGGCCACAGTCACGTGAGCACATGTGGTTATCACGAACGTTTAAATCTCTAGAACGTTCTGTGATTCCGGTTTTCCTGCTGAAGTGACACAACGTGCAGTAAAAACCAGGAGAGTCGTGGGCTGAGTGAAAATGTTTCAGACGGGTGTTTCTGCAGCTCTGCGTCCTCACAGATGATCTGAGATAATCTGATCTGAGAACAGCCGCAAGCAGAACGAAGCTCCAGCTGAGCCCGTCACTCAAACACACACACTGTGGAAACTGGAGTGATGAGCAGCCATGTTGGATCCATATTTTACTCGGAGTCACCTCGAAGCTGAAGTCCAAACTGAGTTTACTGCTTTTCCAGAACAACATCACTTCCTGTGTTGATAGTTACATGCAGCAAGACAAACAGCAAACAGCTGGGAGGTGATGCTTGAACTGGTTCTCATTCAGGTTCAACTCTGGTTTGAATCTGGTTTGGATCAGCTCAGTGTGAACCCAGTCTGAACAGCTTCGTGATTTGCCGATGTGGATCTGGTTTGTCGATGTTGGGGCGAAGCACACAGCAGGGGGCGGAGCAGATCCTCGGGTTCAATAGGAAACATGAACAAACAGTTGAGTCTATATTATATATATCTTTTCAAAGTGATATCTATACAACACAAACATACATTCTCTTCACAGACTCCGTAATATGAATTTAACTCGGCCACATGATCAGAAGCTTCTTGTTGCTGTTGACGTGCTTTTTTCAAGTTGTGGATTTGTTATTTATAACTCTCGTTTTGATCATTTACACATTGACTCATTATATTGAACATCTAAACTCCCCCATCCTCAACCTCCCACCCCTCCCCCTCCCTCACCCCGCCCCTTAACTTGGCAGACAGACAGGAGTGTTGCATTGTGGGTAGGTTGCAGGCGACCCACTCTTTGTTCACTCCGATGTCTCCTGTGAAAGAAAAAAATAACAGGAGGAAATATAAGCAGTGGTTTTTGGGGACTATTTTCCGGTGCGGATGAATCTCTGTTTGGGACTCACCTGCTGCCTGTCACTTCACATCTGGTTAGAGAAGGAGGTGGGCGCCCCCTGCTGGACGTAACCCTGACCGTACTCTGCATCCTGGAGAAGACACAGCAGCAAACAACATGACACATAGAGACAACACAAGATGGCAGTACATCATTTAGAGTACTGCAGTACACTAACCTCTGAGTAATGCATGACATTGTTAAGAGTACATTTACTCAGAGTACTGCAGTTGTGTAGTGCAGAACAGATGATCACTTGGTTGTATACCTGCTGGTTGTAGTCGGGCTGGTATCCTCCCTGGTTGCTGGCGTACGGGTCTGGTTCGTATGCCCCCTGCTGGCCATAGGCTTCTGGTGCAGCAGCTTTTTCCTGAGGGGGAGGAGGCCGCATGAAGGGAGCGATGATGCCCGTCTCCTTGAAGACGAACCAGAGGTTTCCGGCCCACAGAACCAGGTTGATGAATCCAAAAGCCTGGAGCATAAGAGGACGAAGGTTTCTAATTGGACACATGTCTGAAGTGAATGATGGGTAACGTAGTATCTGTGATTTACTGTTGAACTCTGATTTAAACTAACATTTCATTAGAAGAAATGCAGCAGCTCATAAAAACATGATGCTGTAACCATGGAAACGAGAGGTCGAGGTTCGGATGACTGCACAGAATTAGTTTTTTTATTCTAGAAAAAGTCTCACCACAGAGGTGTTGAGTCCAGACATGACCGGGTCGTGAACCTCACGACAGGTGTTCCCCTCGTCCTCGCAGGCCGGGATCAGAGTGAGCACTTCGTTGGGATTGGTCGCTGTCTTCACGTCGGACAGACCTTTGGCCCAGGCCGCTGAGCTCACCAGCCACATGAAGGCGAACACTCCGGTCATTCCGAGGTCCTGAAACACAGAGTTGGTGAGTGACTCCTCCCACAGCTCACCTGTCACTGGGGGGGGGTGGTCATGTGGGTGAACTTACGATCAGGGGGCCTTTGTTGTTCTCCTTGTACTTTTCGAAAAAGAAGACGTAGATGCTGAGAGCGGCCATCGAGTAGAGGAAAGCAAATACACCGATGGTGACAAAGAATTCGGCGGAGGAAGAGTAGTCGCCAACCAGGAAGAATGGATCCGCGGCTCCGCCCTTGCAGGTTGGAGCAAAGAAACGCACCAGGTGAAGTCTGAAAGAGGAGGAGCATTAGAACCCTGCAGGGTTGGACAGGAGCTCTGTCATGTCGACCAATCACAAGCCAACATGTGTGTTAAAATATCGACCTACATGGTCAGGGTAAACAGACCAGCTGTCACCATGGTAACAACAACTGCATTACCACATAGAGTCACTAAGCTCAGCACTTCACCACAGAGTAATTAATGACATCACCAGCTTCTCACATGGTTGGTTTGAATCTCTGTGTGTGTTCACCGTGACGCTCTGCATCATGTGACACGTCACAGTCGGGGGGGCATGTGATGAACTGACCTGAACGGATACTCAAACTCCACCTCGATACTCAGGTTGCTCTCCGTTCGGTTCTTACACTCCACCGACATCCGGAACATCCCAGAATAACTGCCGCAGGTGGAGAAGGCAAAGATGGCAAAGAACTGGGGGAGGAGGAGGAGGAGGGGGAGGAGGAGGAGGGGGAGGAGGAGGAGGAGGAGGAGGAGGAGGAGGAGGAGGAGGAGGAGGGGGAGGGGGAGGAGGAGGAGGAGGAGGAGGAGGAGGGAGGGGGAGGAGGAGGAGGAGGAGGAGGAGGAGGAGGAGGAGGAGGAGGGGGAGGGGGAGGAGGAGGAGGAGGAGGAGGAAGAGGGGGAGGAGGAGGAGGAGGAGGAGGGGGAGGAGGAGGAGGAGGAGGGGGAGTGAGGAGGAGGAGGAGGAGGAGGAGGAGGGAGGAGGAGGAGGAGGAGGAGGAGGAGGAGGAGGAGGAGGAGGAGGAGGAGGAGGAGGGGGGAGGGGGAGGAGGAGGAGGAGTGAGGAGGGGGAGGAGGATATTGAGAACAATTCGATTTTTTGAAGTGATTTCCGAAAACAGAAATGTGAATATTTTGAGTTTAATTAGAAAACATTATGAGAACTCACCCATTGTAAGATCTTAATGAAACCAAGAGGAACCTTCAGCACCCTGAACTGACCCTGGGCCACCATCTGAGGACACACACACATACCATGATCATCATCATCATCATCATCATCATCTCATCATCATCATCATCATCATCATCATCATCATCCTCATCATCATCATCATCATCATCCTCATCATCACTCATCATCATCATCATCATCATCATCATCATCCTCATCATCTCATCATCATCATCATCATCATCATCATCATCATCATCATCATCATCACAATCATCTCAATCATCATCAATATCATCATCATCATCCTCATCCTCACCATCATCATCATCTTCATCATCACCATCATCATCATCATCATCATCATCATCATCCTCATCCTCATCCTCACCATCATCATCATCATCATCATCATCACAATCATCTCAATCATCATCAATATCATCATCATCATCATCATCACCATCACCATCATCATCTTCATCATCACCATCACCATCATCATCATCATCATCATCAACATCATCATTTCATCCTCATAAAGAGCAGAGAGGAAATCTTCCTCTTCCTCCCACTCCGGCTGCCATTTTAAACACACACACACACACACACACACGCACAGGCGCGCGCACGCACGCAGTGTTTTTATTGGAGCAGTCTGTGTCTCAAACCGCGCACTTGTGCACTTCGAGCACTGACTTTTAGGGCTTAGGGCGTTCACACTGACAGAACCAGCAGAACTCAGGGCACTGAAAGTACCCGGATGGCGCACTGCAAACGGTCAAAAAATGCAGTGTAAAACGATGGACACCTCTCGCCCTAAACGGGCGCCATCTTGGCTACGTAGCGGAAGAGGAGGAGCCTTTTTGGCAGCTTTTCATTTCATTTCTAAAACAGATTTGCGTCCGTCACTTCCGCCAAGTGGTTAACGTAAGTGTTCCATTTGAGACAGCACTAATCAGCGACGGTGTGCACTACAGATGTAAGTGCACTGTATTGCAGTGCACTTCGTAAAGTGCACTGCAATACAGTGCACTGCAATACAGTGCACTGTATTGCAGTGCACTGTATTGCAGTGCACTTCGTAAAGTGTTCGGTTTGAGACACAGCTCTGCAGACACAGCGCGGGGCTAAAGGCCCACCAGCTGATCAGACCCGCAGAAAACACCCAGAAATAAACCCGCTAATAAAGCGGCTCAGTGTGAACACATGAATCCGGTTCATGAGGCAGTGAGAATGAAACCGACACAAACAGCTGCAGCGTCTCTTCCGCTTCACCAGCATCACCAGCATCACCAGTGAAACCACAGGAACCAGCCTGGTTTCACTGGCTTCTCTGGCTTCTCTGGTTTCTCTGGTTTCACTGGTTTCTCTGGCTTCACTGGTTTCTCTGGTATCACTGGTTCCGGCTCTTCTCATCCTCTCTCTCCTCTTCGTGATGCTGCGGCCCGACACACAGACGCTTCCCCGGGAAACCGTCACAACGCGGGCCGCCACGCATCACGACACGAACACACAACGAGCACGACACACGCACACAGATGAGACGATATGAAGAAGCATCATATACAAAGAGGATAGATCGTGTTTGTACCTGATTTACCACGTCCATCCTGCCGCCGGTCGAGAGGAGAGAGGAGATGGAGGGAGGAGCAGGAGGGAGGAGGGAGGAGGAGGGGGGAGGAGGAGGGGGGAGGAGGGGGGAGGAGGGGGGAGAGACGAGGGAGGCGGTTACCGCAGCGTCATTTTTATTTATTTATTTCTAATTCATCAGATTCTTCAGCTGCTCACACATGAAACATATCAACACTGAGGAGATCAGAGGGTTAATAACATACAACAGCTGATTCAACACACGACTGTCATCATACATGTAGAATTATATAGTTTCAAACATGTAAATATCATGCGTCATCACTCATGTCGAATACATGTAGTGTCATAAATGTAAACAATCACTACACGTATAGAATCATACAAAGTGTCTTTCTATGACACTGAAGTAGAATATCGTACATGTAGGTATGATGTCATGTATGATTATACATGACATCATACATATTTAAATCGACCTCAGCTTCTGTCACTCATGTTCTGAATGTTTTGTTTTTCACTAGATTTAGAAATCTGTTAATTATCCTTATTATTATCCAGTTATTTCCTGTGTTATTTCATGGACGAGTGTTTCTTTGCCAAATGTTTGAAATAAAAATGTATTTCATCATTTAATATTCTAAGCACTCATTAAATATCTTGTTTTGATTAACGCAAATCATTATTGTCCTTTCTCATTTCTTACTTTGTAAACAAATTGGTATTTCTGCATCACTTTTACACACATGGGTCAACAAGGACCCAAACAGTGTGTATTCATTACAGAACACCTGACTTTCAGTTCACACATCTGAAGCATGTGAGTCCTTCAATTTATTACTGGTGTGAACGAGACAAATGTCTTCAGTGCTAGTTTGACTGGTTGAATCATCTCAGACTGTTTAATGTTCTCATCGCGATCTTGTTAAGATGACTGTCACCAAATGTGAAGTTGATCTGATAAAAGCTCTCAGAGGAGGTTGCTAAAATACACAAGAACTTTTGTTTTATGAAAAATCCTTTAGGTTGATAAAGAATAACTTTGTTGAGCATCTTGAATATTTAAGAACATGAAAATGTTTCTTATGCAGTGTTTTTATAGCAGAACATCATATCAGGAAAAAGAAAAGACTTTAGACTAATAACTTTATTGTCATTTGAGCACAATCAACACCAGAGGACACATTTCAACATCTCATGAAACAACGTGCACAGACGAGAGCAGGGCCGAAACCCAGGTTGGAATTTAAGAAACAAAATGCAGATGTATACTGATGTATTCCCGTGTGTTGACATCTCGCGAGAGTATGAGTTCCTGTAGCAGGTGACGCTCATCACTCAGGTGAACGGAGGAACTCAGGGGGAGGAGCTAACACCAACATCTCATTTCAACAGAGTCCTTCCTGTTGGAGGTGATTTCCTCTGGGAGGGAAACTGGGTGGACTGGTGAGTTAGCTCTTCCTGTTAGCGTTAGCAGTGATGTATTGACTCCATTGCTCCAGTGTGTTGTTGCTTCGTCAGCTCGTTAACGTGCTGTTAGCCGCAGGGCACTGACTCACTGCTCTGAAGTGCACAGCTTTCACATCTTTACTGTTTACATGGATTCGTCTGTGGATTTGTGAAATATCAGTATTATATTTATTATGTGATGTGGCAGATTATTTTTGTGTTAGACAATCACACAACAAACCAGTGGTTGTTAAGAGAGTTTCTGTTTGTGCTCTTACAGGCCAGGTTATTATGGAGCCCTGATCTTTGGATGGGAAGCTTCTGATTGGATGAAACCAAGCTGAACCTCCAGGAGCACACTTCACCACAGTCACCTGTTCCTGCCAAGGCAGTCGGAAAGAAACCTCCATATACTCCCCATTCACAGAGCTTATATTCTTATGGGAGCTTTATTTAGTAATTTTAGTATTTGTAAAATGTTGTAAACTGCTAGAATGAAGTGTCATACAGGCAGCACAGGGAGAGGGAACATTATCAAATGATTCAAATAAAGTTTTATATTGACTAAGAGATTTTGTCATTTGTTTTGTTGTAACAGATACAAAACAAAACAACTCAGTTATATAAAATGGAGTTTATATAGCAGAAGTGAGTTTTCACTCTGTGACGTTGATCAGAGCCTCAGGCAGACACACACACACACACACTAACACACACACACATATGTGTCGAATCTGTCCAGATGTTGACCCCTGCTAATTAAACTCCTGCAGTTCAGTTGTTCTGCTTCAGATCCTCATTGTGTTTCTCATCTACTGAGAAAATATTTTTAAATGAAACTCCACACCTTCCATTTCCGACTGTCTTTAATTTAATTTAATTTTTCCGTTTGATAACTTCCTCATCTTAGAATGTTTTTAGATCTTCTTTAAATATTCAGTTATTTACTTCTTTATTTTCTCAGTGTTTGTTTCCGAGTTGATACTCGTTTAATCTCTGGTTTTTATGAGTGTCTAGCCATTATTTTATTTGTATCCTTCTCACATCTTTCATAATTTTTGTTTATCATTTTATCTTTACACTTTTTCATCACTCTTTGTTTTTCCTGCCTTTGGTGTTTCTTTTTGCTTTCATTCAGTTCAGGCCACTTGTTGTTACATCGTCTGATCAATTGATTCATGAAGAAATTGTGTCATCGTGTTTTACAGATGTAACAAAACTGATGTTGGTGGAAAGGAGACAAAGTGTTTTGTTCTTTATTTATTTGTTCTTTGTTTTGTCTTTATTTGAGGTAAAGAAGGTTTCAGACGGAGCTGCGTCTCCACATCTGAGGATTTATCCAGACGTCAAAATGAAAAGCCCTTAACTGTTAAAAACTGTTCAAACTGCTGGAATCTGTTCAAATAAATCTGATGGGAACTTAATTTCAGACAAAAACACCAGTGAATTGTCAGCTGTCGAGAATAAACTAACAAAAATCGTCTCTCTCAGAATGAATAAAAAAATATCAAACATTTAAAAAAAGAAAACACGTGGAACAGACACTGAGTTTCTTACGTCGAGTAGAAAAAACAACAAGAGACAAAAAAAGGCTTTTCACTTCATCGTCCGTCAGTGATGAGGATGAATGTTCATATTAAAGTCTAAATATTTAACGTGAGTGAATCACACGTCTGAACACGGATCCTTCAGTTCGGACCCGATTCAAACCACACAGAGAATCTACTGTTGACTTTCATCTGAGTTCAGTGACATGATGCTGCTGCAGATGAACTCTAATAGAACTGATCGTTAACAGAAAACATTTCCTTCACTGCAAGAAAATATGAAATGAATCAGTTGTTTGTTAAAATCCTGAAGAAAAACAGAGGAAAGAAGAAACAGGTCTGATTTAAACTTCAGCTGAAAGTCAAGAGTCAAACTAACAAGTAAATTAAATCTGTTTAAAATTTACATCAGGAAACGTTTTAATACCACTATGAAATTAAATGGATAACACACTTGCATAAACATTAAGAAAAAAGCATCTGTGAATCAATTTAAATTCTTCTCTTCATTTCAAGTCAAGTCTTATCTTTATGTACAAACGTTAACAAAGTTCAAAAACTTCATTCAAAGTTTTATAAAATTACACAACAACCTGGAAAACCAAACAACGCACAACAGCAGAAGTGCATTGTGGGTATACATCAGCAGTTTGATTGACTCTCTGGCCCCCCCCGGCCCCCCCCGGCCCCCCCCGGCCCCCTCGGCCCCTGTTCAGTGATGATTTGTGTCAAACTACAAAATCTCCACAGGAAGTGTCGCTGACATGTCTTTGATCTTTTCCTTGACTTTCCTCTTCATCTTGAATCACTATTTGTATTCCTCCTTTCCCTTCTTCCTCCATTTATCTTTCTTAGTCTCTTTCTTCTGAACCACTTACACTGATCTTTTCTCTCTTTCTCTTTCTTTCCTCTTCATCGTGATTTTTCCCTTCTTTAATATTTTGCTGAATTTGTATCTTCTTTCTCTCTTCTCCTCTTTCTCCTTCATCCTTCCTTTATTACTTTAAATTAGTTCCTTCTTCTTTTCATTTTGTTCTACCTCACTTCTTTAAGGTTCCTACTTTCTGTTTCTTCATCCTTCTATTTCCTCGGCTTTGTTTTTCTTCTGGTCTTTAAGTTTTCTTTCATCCATTCTTCTGCACCCATCCCTCCTTAGGTCCTTCCATCCTTCTTTTTCCCTTCTTCTCCTCCCTTCATCACTTTCCCTTTTTATTACCTTCTTACTCTTCCACTTTGACCTTTAACCCCACAAACTCACACAATTTGTCTTTTGGCAGTTTTATTAAACCCCACCCCTTTCTCTCTCCTCTCTTCTGATTGGTCAAATCTCTGTCAAACAAACCCAGACAGGCCACAAATGTCCCGCCTCTCTCAGCCCTATTTAGCCCTGATTGGACCAGAAGTTCAAAACGATGTCACACAGTTCATCTCGTCAGCCAGTTCGTCCTCGTCGCGCCCCGTTCTGATTGGCTCCTCGTCGCTGTAGAGAGCAGCGGGGTCGGTGGCGGGGGGGTTGCTCAGTAAACTGTGGCTCGCAGAGCCGAGCAGGTCGCTGGCAGCCGACTCCATCTCGTCCACCGTCATGTGACATGCGTCTGCGATCTCTCGCTTTGCAAACGCCACGAACTTCGGATCCCGAGCGTAAAGACCGAGACCCTCAGAGATCAGAACCTGACGAGGGAGGAAAGAATCAGTGACACATTCACAGATCGATCTCAGATTGATTCAACCGGTCCACATCTCACCGCCTCAACCAGGCTGTCGGCCGATCCTCGCTTCTCCGTGAACTGAGCTCCGAGCTGAGAGGGAACCCGCAGCGTGGTGTAGGCTCTGTACGGCGGCGGCGGCGGCGCTGAGGGAGAACAGAGTCACGTTCATGAAACCTTCAGAACAAGAGCACATCTACGGCCAAGAGAGGAATCGAGTGTTTGTTTGTTTGTGGTTCCTACCTGACGTCCCTGCAGGGCCACTGTACCACACCGGTCTGGGTTCGGCTCCTGTCACACTGACCCCTGGTGGACGAAAGACAACAACAAACCTGCTGAGCTTGCGTCATGCTTGCTGAGCAACAGCAGCATCACGACAACACGACTGTGGAGCGTCAGTAGCTGACCTGTTAGCATAGAAGCTACAAATGTGTCATATGACAGCTTCCTCACCTCTTCCTGCTTCTCCCTTCGTCCTTTCCCCCCCTGGTCCTCCCCCCCCCCAGGACGGACTGCCTTCCTCCTCAACCAGGATGAGAGGAGCGTAGAGGAGGCGTCCACGGCGAGGACACGGGTTCGCCCAGGAGGCCGAGGAGGCCGGCGTGGGGCGCCCGGAAGAGTGATGAGACTCATAATTGCTGAATGTCTGAGGAGGCAGAGGGGGTGGGGGGGGGGTCTATGTTACTAAAGAGCAAGGCAGGTGCGTGTGTCATACATGATTCAAACAGGCTCATGTCACCTGTGTGCGTGTGCGGCGTGGCGGCGAGGTGGGGTGGTAGGTCCCCGGGATGGGCAGGTCATCACTGCTGCCCTGCCTCCTCAGACACTGGATGTTAAACGACGGTTTCCGACCTGACGAGGGAAAACCAATCAAACGCACCCGCTCAAATGATGATGTCACAGCGATGATGTCAGTTCAGGTGCGTATAAAAATATAAAATAATAAATAATGAAGTCAGAGTATGTTTTTAGGAAGCAGGGAGGATTGTGGGATGTCCTCTCACCTGTAGGTGTGGCAGGAAGCAGGCGTCTCCGTGTCGTCCTCCTGCCGTCTCCATGTCCGTTAGCAGGGGCTGTGGTTGGTGTCGGGGGGGGCGTGTCCATCGTAGTGGTCTCTGTACATTCGAGGATCGTCATGGTAATGTCTGAAAAACACAGGTTTTAACATACAAGCACACACACATACACACACAGAGACACACACGAACGCACACACACGGGTCACCTGTCTCTGGAGGTGATGCTGTCGTTGTCTTCGTCTCTGCTGTAGTAACCTTGCTCTCCGTACGTCTCCGTGTCCCCGTTCCTCCAGTGTCTGTCCCGGGAGTCCCGCCTGCTGGAAACCAAGAGCGTGATTGGCTGAGGCACCTGTCAATCAATACTGGAAGCCCGACAGCCTCCTCCACGTGTCAGTGGCGTGTGGACCTACCTTCCATGTTTGTAGTAGGACGGTCTCTTGTGGGCGCGGTCCAGGATTCCATTCTTCTCTGATGGGCGTCGCTGGTGATGATGATTGACAGATGACCTCATGTTGTCTCCACGGTGAAGACTTTGGTCGTGGTCGCTGCCATTTGGCGTCTTAGTGAGAGAACCGACCCGGTGGATCAGACCCCCATTAGACACACCCCCGTCCCCGACAACACCGCCAGGACCTACAGACGGATGACACTGGTGAGTTGCTATGGAGACTGTTCATGTGAACTAACATGATGAGGTCACATGATGAGGTCACTTGAGATGGGCGCGTTGTTCTTTACCTGTGGGCGTGGCCAGGGTGGAGCCTCGCCGATCTCTCTCTGGTCCAAATCCGTTTTCACCCTGCGAGGACACAGACAAGAGAATCAGATTGTGACCTTTGACCTCACGTTAAAGGTCAGAGGTCATGTATGTGGGGGCGTGTTCATAAAGGACCTTGTAAGCAGTGTTCTCCTCCAGCTCCTCTTCCTCCATCATGACCTCCTCCTCATCCTCGTCCAGGTCATCGTTCAGAGCCAGACGCATCTCTGGACCCAGATCCTGGAGCGTCTTCAGACCGGCTTTACACAACTACACACACAGACACACACAGACACACACAAACAGTGAGTCCGTGGTAATTGACTGTACAGACGGACAGGCATAGAAGGACAGACAGACCTGTATGGCAGACGGGTTGCTGGCGTCAGGCTCTCCGGTCAAAGCTCCTTTCTCCTTCCTCTTCCTGAACTTCCTGAAATAATCCTGGATCAGAAACGTGGCGTAAAACTTTCCGACGGTGACTTCCTCCTCTGCAGAGACATGAGACGAGACATTGGTGCTGAGCAGGACGAGCCTTGTGGTCAGCAGTGGTACTGCGACTCTCTATCAAACCACCAGGATTAATAATACCTTCGTGTGGTGGAATCACTTCGTCCAGTAGCTTTGGTTTCATTCTCTTCCAGATCTTCCTGATAATCCCCCTCAGCTCCTCGTTCTCCTGCTCAGGGTTACCTAGCAACAGCACACGGTGGGAGTGTTCAGAAACGATGACGGAGGCGCTAGCTGATCAGGTCACGTGAATGTGAAAGAGGAGGCGGAGTCAAATGGTGGTCTTTTTGTTGTGGCAGCTAGTATGGTACGTTAGCATGAAAGACGGTTTAATGGTTTGTCCTGAGCATGGAGCCGTCATCACCAAGCGTCAGGTGTTAAGGCTTCGTGTCCGTGTGGGTCCAGCATCTTAAACACAGAACTTTAATCAGCTGTGAGGATAAAACCCTCTGGACGTGAACGTTAACACAACTTCACTTTCCCACCAGGAGCAGAATGTTAGCTCTGACCTGTGAACGAGTGGAATGAAGCAGAGGGAGTTGGAGGTTGTGATGTCATGACGTGGACAGGTCTCAGTTACCTTCGGTCTTGATCTTGAGCGCCGTGCGAACCAGAGCGAAGAGCGTGGCGTTAAAGGTCACCATGCCGTCAGCGTTCAGAGGCATGTTCATCGCTACCAGGCGCTGAGGGACAGGAAGAGTAATGTGAGGTTAACAGGAAACCTCTGGCAGGGACGCAAACACACAAGAGGTCCTGAGGGACACCAGCAATAACACACGTGTGTGACAGAGCTCATGTGTGACAGCTGTACCTTACAGGCCACTCGGTGAGGACACAACTTCCCAAAGCCCAGAGGAGGCTGAATCCTCCTGAGCAGAGCCACGACGTCCAGGTGTTTGATTCGACCTCTGAAGGAAGAGAAGACGACACGATCAATGATTACACAACAGTAATTAAATGAGACACAGCAAAGTGTCGGCTGAGACACAACGTCCACCTGAACCTTCACGTTGGAACAAAACCTGATGGAAACTGTTAAAACTACCAACAGGCTGGAACAGGCTCAGTGTGACTGATGGTTTAAATCTGAGGAGGGCGCTCAAGACACTTTGTCTCGTTAAAACAGATTGAAGATCGTCCTCGGATCCTGATCAGTTCCTCCACTGGGCTTTCATTTCTTAAAACCCGGTGGAGGTTTTGTTTTCTTCTGCGTTTGTTTGTTTTTGTTGCAAGATTTTTCAAAAACGACTATGTACAGGAAGAATCCTGGTGTGGATCCGGATCAGACATGATAATCCTAATATGGTTTCATAAGGCATCATACTTGGCCTCCGGGTCGTACTCGGACCAGATCCTCTTAAACTCGTCCAGATGGTGAGGTCCCAGAATCGACCAATCACGTGTCAGATAGTCAAAATTGTCCATGATGACGGCGACAAAAAGGTTGATAATCTAAACGAGAGAAAAACATACTCAGTTTAAATACATATATACATATATATAGTAGGGCTGTCAAAATGAACCTGTTCATGCAGGATGACACATCTACGCATTAACACATGTGCAGAATGAGCCGCTCCTTGTACCCCACACACACACTCAGTATATATATGTATAAATGTATGTATGTATGTTTTGCAGTATCTGACCAGGAAAGCACAGAGCATGAAGAAGCTGATGAAGTAAACGATGGCGAAGTTGCTGCCGCAGCTGAATTCTTCTCCTGGTTCGTAGTCGGACTCTGGGTCACAGCGTTTCCCTGGAAGACTCGCCAACATGATCTCCTGCCACGCCTCACCTGTCGCACACCTGGACACACACACACACACACACACACACACACACACACACAACAACGTCAGGAAGAGATGATGAAGAGGAGGATGATGAATATGAAGATGAAGAGGAGGATCTGACCTGAAGAGGAGGATGAAGATGGTGATGAACCTGAGGATGATGAAGAGTATGATTTGACTTGACTTGACGAGGAGGAGGATGAAGATGACCGACCATGATGAAGATGAAGAGAAGGATCTGACTTGACAAGGAGGTTAAGGACGATGATCAACATGATGAAGATGCTGATTAAGAGTAGGAGGAGGATAATGGAGATGATGAAGAGGAGGATCTGACCTGAAGAGGAGGAGCATGAAGATGATGATGAACGTGATGAAGATGATGAAGAGTGCATTAAGAGTAGGAGGAGGAGAATGGAGATGATGATGAACGTGAAGAAGATGATGAAGAGTGCATTAAGAGTAGGAGGAGGATAATGGAGATGATGAAGAGGAGGATCTGACCTGAAGAGGAGGAGCATGAAGATGATGATGAACGTGATGAAGATGATGAAGAGTGCATTAAGAGTAGGAGGAGGAGAATGGAGATGATGATGAACGTGAAGAAGATGATGAAGAGTGCATTAAGAGTAGGAGGAGGAGAATGGAGATGATGAAGAGGAGGATCTGACCTGAAGAGGAGGAGAACCGCCTGAGGAAACGTCTGGAAGTTGTTGTTCCTGTTGATCTGAGTGAGATCTTGCATCGCCACCTTTCCAAACGTCTGAAGGAGGAAAAGACGATGACGTCACATGATGACATCATCAGACTGTCGCTGACATCACTGATGACTCATCCAGGTCAGGGTTGGAACTCACCTGCATGCCAACTACGGCGTAGATGAAGAAGATCAAGGCGATGAGCAGAGCGACATATGGCAGCGCCTGAACACAGAGGAGGAGGAGGAGGTGAGAAGCTCTGATGACACTGAACCCTGAAGCAAGGCAGCGACCATACGACCTTCCTTGTTAGCCCCGCCCCCTGACCTGCAGTGATTTGATGAACGTCCAGAGCAGTGTACGAATCCCCTCCCCTTTACTCAGCAGCTTGACCAATCGCATGACTCGAAACAGCCTGAAGAAGGTGATGGACACACGAGAGCTGTCCTCTCCACTCTGAGAGCCAATCAGAGGAGAGTTCAGTCAGGACGACATGTGATCAGGTCGATTTGGAAAAAACAGGGATATACACACAAGCTCAATCGCTTCTGTTCTTTTATTTGATCATATAACAAAAATAAATAAATTCTATATTATTTCACTTACAGTTGTTCTTCACAGAAACAGCAGAGGGCAGCACACACGTTACATTAACCCTCATTTACCTTTAATCAGATATTGCATATATGTACAGTACTTGTGAGTATATATAATGTATATATACATTATGAATATACTGCACATGGATATCTGTATTGTCCATCATGTGGTAAAACAACATTAACCGTAAGGGTCACAGGTCACTCACACTGAACTCCGTGACCACGATGTCGACCACGCTGCCGACCACGATGAGAGCATCGAATGAGTTCCAGGCGTCTATGAAGTAATGCTGTGAGAGAGAGAGAGTCACGTTCAGAGACAGGAAGTGGAAACATGACGAGGACGCTGCAGGTGCGTTTGATTTTCTCACCCTGAGTCTGAGAGCGAGCAGCTTCAGCAGCATCTCCGCCGTGAAGAGTCCAGTGAACACCATGTTCAGGATGTCCATGATGTGGCTGAACCGTTTGGACTGTTCATAGTGCTGTACAACACAGACACACAATTACTGACACACTGCAGCACACAACACACCACAGACCCTGGCAGCGGCAGCAGCGTGACTCACCTGAACAGCCAGCGTGACGGTGTTGAGCAGGATGAGGACGAACATCACGTACTCGAACCCGGTCGAGTTGATGATCGACCAAAACTTATACTGGACCGGATTCTTGGGGATGTAGAGTTTGAGAGGCTGAGCCTTCAGAGCGTATTCCACACACTGACGCTGCAGCGACAGACACAGTCAGTGACTCACAGCTACTCACAGTAACCTACACTTAAGGAACGGATGTCATTTAACTTCCGTCAGCTAAATTCCAACAAAACAATAATCTTGGGTCCCGATCAGCGAGCAACTGTCATTTCTCTGTCCCCTGGCAACAATATGAAAACAACAGCTAAAACAGATATAATTGAGATCATTAAATCCTCCTCCTTCCACCAAAGAAATATTTTCAAATCAAATGAGTTCTATCTGTTCCTGACCTAGGAAAGCGTCTGGACTATTGCAAAATATTTTATACATTTGTCAAAGCTCTTTGATACTTGTTCGCATTTTAACTAAAATAAACCGTAGCTCTCACAATCCTTGCCTCCCTTCACTGGCTGCTAGTTAAACTCAGAATTGATTTTAAGATTCTTTTAATAACTTTTAAAGCTCAACATAGGACAGCTTCTGTTAGTTTCTCTCATATGTCTCGAATGCCTTTTATTTCATTCATTCGTTTGCATTTTGTGAATCATTCTGTAACCTCGTTTAGATAAGAGCTTCACACTTCAAGTTATTATCACAGTTCCACGTCACGGTGAGAGACAGGTGAGTTTACCTGGTTCTTGTCGAGCTCACAGTTCTTGTACTCCTGCTCTCCCTGCTCTCTGAACGTGATGATGACGAAACCTACGAAGATGTTCATCATGAAGAAGGCGATGATGATGATGTAGACGATGAAGAAGATGGAGATCTCCACGCGGTAGTTATAGATGGGACCAGAGTTCTCATCGTTAGCGTCGATGGCCTTGTACAGCAGCCTGCAGAGGAGTGGTCGGGGCTAACATGTGACGGCCACTACAGACACTGGTGACAATAAAGTTATTTTGAAGGAGCACTCACGCTGGCCAGCCCTCGAAGGTGGAGACGGTGAAGAGCGCCATCATCCCCATTAACACGTTATCAAAGTTGAAGTCACTGTTCTGCCACAGACGCACTCGGACCATCGGGTGACTCACATCTCCGTCTTTATACACAACAAACGTCCCTCTGAGAGACACACACACACACACACACACGTTACATGTCAGAGCTTCACACTGAAGTCGGTGTCACTCGTGTAGAATCTACCTACTTGCACTGATCAGGTGTGTGTTTGGCTTCGTCCGTACAGCGATAAAATTTACCCTGAAACAAAAACGGGAAACATGTGACTCATTCAACCAATCAGAGCTCTGTCAGTCACCTGATGTGTAACTGATGAGGTCACTGAGTCTGAGTGACTGTAAATAAAGATGGACGATGTGTGTCCATTTCCTCTACTGCCATCTTTTGTGGTTACATCATTTAAAGTCTTATTTGATTATTATTAGTTTGGTCCATTTCTTATTTGTTAACATGAAGGAGGTGGGGTTTATGACCTAAACCTCAGCCGGCCACCAGGGGGTGGATGAGACACTTTGGCTTCACTTTTGGGAGCCGTCATGTCGTCCATCTTTTCTTTCTCTTTAACACCGGAGACACGTGACCAACCTTGAACAGCTGAACTCCGATGCAGGCGAACATGAACTGAAGCAGAGTCGTGACGATCATGATGTTTCCGATCGTCTTGATGGCCACAAACACACACTGGACCACGTGCTGCAACACACACACAAAATTGTCAGAGCTCTCCGACACAACGTCTTCACACGTCAGTTTAATGATAACCAGTGAACTAACTCATCAAACAGCTTCCACTGCTAATGCTGATGCTAAACTCATCAACTAATAGATTATATGGTTTCAGCTGTGAGTGAGGAGATGATCTTTGGGATGAAGCTCAGAGATAAAGCTTCGGGACATGAGGTCAGCCACGAGGAGCTCTGATGTCTGACAGTGTGGAGCTACCTTGAGGCCTTTGGCTCTGTTGATGGCTCTCAGAGGTCGCAGCACCCTGAGGACTCTGAGGATCTTCACCACCGAGATGGCACTGGAGCTGCAGACACAGACAGACGGGGGGGTCAGTCGACTGCGCTCTGCCTGCAGGGGGCAGCACTCACTCACCACACTGACTGATAATGATCTGCTTCCTCTCATCTTCTAATCCATCAGGCTGAGCTGTCGATTGTGTCTGTGGTTTGACATTTGTTTAAAGGTCAAATCAGGATTTTCAACAGATTCATAAAGCTCAATTTATCCAAATGAAACTGAATCTAAAATGTGAAACTTATCAACAGGAACAGAGAGAACCTGAACTACAACTTTAATATATTCACGTTAGAGCAGGTTTTAAATAAGTTAACATCTTCTTTCTATGTTTTTAACCTGATATTGATCAACTCAGCTGTTTAAATAGAACACGAAATGACAGAAACTGGTGCTGTGTCCACTTGTTGATGTGATTGTTAGAGTGAATCAGATCCTGATACTGACTGAAGGAAGAAGGAGACGAGTGAGACGCTGACGACCAGTAGATCCAACAAGTTGAACCAGTTCCTGCAGAAGGAGCCCTGGTGGAGGAACGCTCCGTGGACCATCATCTGCAGCACAGACACAAGGTGTTAGCACCAAATGACGACTGGAAGACACAACATGACCTGTTTCATCCGAACTGAAGGTGGTGTTTTGATTTTACCTTAAACAGGATCTCTACTGTGAAGATGGAGGTGAAGGCGTAGTCTGCATAACCCAGAATCTAAAACACAAACACACACTGAGTGCAGTGAACAAAGATTCTGGTAATGAGGGAAATTATATACAAAACTAAGTTAGTATGAAGACAGGGTTAGTGTGTCTGAGTGTGTGTACAGACGTGTGTTGATTGTATGTTAGAAGTCGTTTCCTTCATCAGCTGCTGCTAATTGCTATGTCTTGCATGAAGACAGCTGCTGCACCGAGTGTGTGTGTGTGTATGTGAGAGAGTGTGTGTGAGAGTGTGTGTGTGTGTGTGTGAACTGGTGATTTTCTCTTTCCCTGTGTTTCCATGCGTTTTCCTCTTTAACCCGGTTAGTCACTGACCCACTTCTGCTGTGTAATCTACTGAAGCCCCGCCCCCCAGCTCAAACCACCAAGGCGTGTTGATGACATCATGAGCGACCTGGCTGAGCCACGCTCGGCTCTGATTGGCTCAGACTATCAAATCAGATTCTCCCACAAGCCCACAGACACCGATGCTAACTCGGGTTTGACTTTCAATGTTAGCTTAGCATCAATGCTAGTTTTTTAAAATTATATTTGAGGATACGTTCAGAGATTAAACTTGTGTTGCACGGACACGACACCAGCATCATGTTTGTGTCTGTCGCTCATTAAAACCATCAAATCTGTGTTGACTCACGTTGTTCCTGAAGGAGTGGGCTCTGATTGGATCCTCAGCAGCCAATGAGCAGCTGCTGAGGATGATGAAGACGAGGATGAGGTTGGTGAAGATGTGGTGATGGATCAGAGTGTGACAGGCCACACGGATACTGGAGACAGAGACAGAGACAGAGACAGAGACAGAGACAGAGAGAGAGCGAGAGAGAGAGAGAGAGAGAGACATCACACAGCTGCTAAAATCCTCCATCAGGCTGTAAAAGCATCATCATGGGAGCTGTAGTTCTTCAACACTAACAAAGTTTCATCTAATGCAGAAACTGAGGAAGAGACGGATGTGGAACAAAGACGAGAAGATCTACACTGATCGGGAATATAGAGAATACTGCCCCTTTCATTCCTATTCGTTCATATGAAGAGACGTCAGTTTCAAATCATGTAACCGTTGCCGTCCACATATCCATGTGTCCTTTAGCATTTGGACAGTGGAGGAGGTTGTGATAATGTAACTACGCTCAGTCTCTTCTGTTTAGTCCGTATCCGTAAACTTTCAGAAGACGTAAACAACTGCAGACTCAAAGAACGCAGAGTTTCCTTTGAGCATAAATTAGCCTTTAATCACTCGAACGCGGAGCCAAACAGAATCGATCCTCACGTGTGGCTGCAGAGGGCGCTAGAAGAACCAGATTAGATCTTTTAGAGAACTGTTTGAATTTCATAAATAAAAACACAAAGCAATGATTGACCTCTTTTGCATAAAACTTAAGTTTTGTGTTACTCAGTCACAGGAGGCCGAACTCGTCCATGTGGTAAATAGACTTACGGGTTTGTTTTGCTGAGGCAGAAGAACGCACTGCCTTCTGGGATCGGAAGGACCTTCTCCTTAGGTGGAGCAAGGTCGGCGATCTTTAACTGGACCCCCGCATCTGACGAGCAGGGAGGAGGACATGTATAAGTATCATGTGTATATCATGTTCATCATCATGCATATCCTGACATTTCTGATGGATCTCTTGAGCTGAAGTAAGAACTGACCGTCTGCTCCTTCAGGAAGCTCCTCTTCCTCCTCATACTCGGTGTCTTCATCAATGTCCACCTGCAGTAAACATGGAAGAACCAATCACATCCTTGGTATTTTGATCATAATCTGGTTGAAGTGTATCAGAACAAACCGGCATAAACAATTAAACCAGATTCCTCAGAACTGCACTAAAGTAAATGTACTTAGTTACTTTGCTTATTACAAACCTTCACTTCTTCGTCTTCGACCTCCTCCTCCTCCTCCACCGCCCCCACCTCCTCCTCCTTCACTCCCTCATTCTTCTTACTGCAGGAAAAACAGGACAACAGGAAGTGAACACCCTCTCATCCTCCTTTATCTTCCTCCCCCACCTCCCACTCCATCACTCACTCTTTCTTCTTGTCGTCTCCATCTCCTCCGGCCAGGTTGTCCACGGCGATAGCCAAGAAGACGTTCAGCAGGATGTCTGACACACGCTAAGAACATGACACGCTCAACACTGTGCAGGACAAAGCATCACACACTAGAATCATTTGTTGCACTTGAATGTAATGGTTTTTAGTTTAGTCCATGTCCCATTAGCTACCATGGAGGAGACAGGGTTTATGATCTATACTGCAGCCAGCCACAAGGGGGCGATACAGATGGTTTGGCTTGAGTTTGGGATCAGTGATGTCGTCATTCTTTGTTGACAGTCAGTGCTGCCCCCTGACGGACAGTTTGAATGAATGAGTTAAGTCCGGAAGTTCCTGTGTTCAGGGAGCCAGTGAACGCCTCACAGTGAAAGATACAGTTGCCACAGATGAAGAGGATGACGAAGTAAACACAGACGATCATCCCTGGAAACACGGGGCCGCCGTACGCCATGATGCCGTCATACATGACCACGTTCCAGTCCTCGCCTGTCAGGATCTAAACACACAGTCAGCGTCAGTGACACGCCTCCTACACGCCTCCTACACGCCACATGACCTCAGAATAAAACCCGGATGAAACCACGAGGTGTCAGAGTGGGGGTGTTACCTGGAAGCAGGTGAGCAGCGCCTGCGGGAAGGCGTCAAACGTGCTGCGCTTGGTCTGCGTCTCGTCAAAGTTGAACTTTCCTCCGAACAGCTGCATGCCGAGCAGAGCGAAGATGATGAGGAAGAGGAAGAGGAGGAGCAGCAGGGAGGCGATGGACTTCATCGAGTTCAGTAGGGACGCGACCAGATTGGACAGAGCCGT